>PVKA01011735.1:0-59927 GCA_004027165.1 Ctenomys sociabilis | reverse complement strand
TCATTTATATCCCCTTTTTATTTTTTGTGGTTATAAATTATTTTTACTATTTATGTTGTATATATTTTCATTAGTACCATTTTCAGAAGATTAGGCATTTTCATACATACCATGTAACATTTTGATCATATTCATCTCTACAATATCCTTGCTTCCCCCCTAGATCTTTTTCTTTCCGTTTCTCTTCTCTAACTTACCCCTTTTTAAAGCAATGATCCTGAGAATCTTCAGCAGGCTTTGAAACTGGCAGTTAATTGGTAGGATTCTCTCCCCCACTCTATATGCTGATACCGTGATATAAGCAACTGCACTGAAGATGGCAATGTGTAATTCTATCTTCAATTTCTTATTCCAGAAAAACCATATACCTATACATAAACTTTTCACATGACTTTAAGAGATTCCCTGAAGCTCCTAGATCTATCCATAGACCTTCTGTAGACCTCCCTCCCAGAGAAGTTTCTGCTCTGGAGAGGACCATCACTTTCAACATGGGACTGAAACTAAAGGGGGAGAAAAGCAGGATATCTCTAATACAATCATAGCTATTTGGCCAGAAAAACTCCTATTTCTCATCCCTGCCACCTAATGAACAGAGACAGTGAGAATGCCCTGCACAGATTCTGCTGAATCAAAGCAATATATGTATAGTTCATGGGGAAATAAGCAATGATCTAGTGAACTTACAGTGTAAATTATCATACTTAAGCTAATGAGGAATTGAATGAAATTAATATTTATGAAGTGAGCTAAGCTCTCTATGAATAACTTTAATGCATATTACCACACTAAATCTTCACAAGAACCCAGGGAGGTAATTGTTATTATTCTGATTCAAAAACAAACAAAACCAGTAGCACCCCAAGATTAATTACCTGCTCAAGGTCACATCACTAGACAATGATAGAATTTCATTCTATCTCAGAATTCATTAATTACAAAGCTCACCCTCTTCTTGTTATATCTATTCTCTCACAGTTAAGTGCATAATACAGTCATCCATTGTGTTTGAAGTAAATATCAGAGTCCAGGTACTTCTCCTGGAACCTATGCCTAGCCTGGTCAAAGGCATCCCTCCACACCAGCTGCTCAGTTACAAAGCCCCATCATCACCATCTCCATCTGGATATTGTAAACTCCTCCTGCATAGCACTCCAGCTACCGTCCTGGTCTTCATAAGTCTGTGCTCAACACAGCAAAGAGACCCTTTACTAGCACAAGTTCTGTCTCAGCAGCACTCCTCTGCTTAAACCCGAAATTGTTCCCCCAGCGTACTCAAAATAAAACCACACTCCTTACAAAGTCCAAGTGTGCCAGCACAGAGACACCCCTGCCTCTCTGACCCCACAGTGAGTCTGTAATCCTTCTAGGCAACACTCCAATCTAGCTATGTTGGCCTCCTCACTGTACCTCTTCACTGCCGTACTGCTTGTTTCCTCTGCTTGGAAGGACCTCGCCCAGCTTCCCCAGTACAAATTCCTTCACATCTGTTAAGCTTTTGCTGCCAATGCCACCTCCTCTGAGTTCTTCCCTGACCACACTGTTTAAAATTGCACACAATCTCCAACACCAGCTCCCTTCGCTCTCCTCCCCTTTATTCTTTCCCTAGAGCATACATCATCACTTGGCGAACCTTTCATGTTACTTAGTTGCTTGCGTTCTGTTTGGTGCCCTCCATGGAATATTTCAGAAGAGCAGGAATCTTTGGCTGACACCTTAGTACTCTAACTGCAGTTCCTGAAATAACACCAGGCATGCAGCAGGTGCGCAAAGGATATCTGGTGAGTGAATGAATAAATATATGGTCAGTGGCTCCACAAGAAGACACAAGCCTGTGGCATCTCTCAGAGTTTCCTTGCATGGTGAACACCGTTGCCTACAACAACCACAGCACACCAGTCAAATAGTCTATGAATGTGACACTGTCCTTCATAAAGGAAGTGTGGCCTTTCCTGCCTGGGCAAGTGGCTCCGCTACCCCTGCTTTTCACTTCAGTGCACCATTTAAGATACCTACATGAGCAAAATAAAACATTCGTTTTCATTTAAAATAACCTTTTCATAACAGATGTGAGCTTTATATTTTGAACAAATGTAAATGATCATTTACATTTAATCCTTAATTCAATAATGAGTACCATAGAACTAATAGATGCTTATACTATGTAAAGATTAGTAAGAGAGTAAAAGAGAAAATTACTTCCTTGCCTATGGAGTAGTTAGATAAGTGATGAAATCATATGCTTTTTTGTGAAATGAGGAGGGTTGCGGAGGAGGGACTGTATCAGAGCTATTTATCAGAGCCTAAGCAGAGGTGTTGTCAGTCACTTGCTGAAAGGTGTGTTTGGGGAAAATAAAAAGAAGGCAGATAAATGCACAAATGTGTTTTGCTATTTGTTCCCAAAAATCTAATAGTAAGTAGTATCATAATTACTCAGTGGTGTCATAACCTGTACGTCCAATACTGCAAACTGCAATACCCCTCATAGGCCAAACATTCAAATATTCTCAAGTATTTTATACAGTCCATTTCCTGGATTTGAGAATCACGAATTACAAAGTAGAAGCAGCTGAAACATCTCACCCCAGTGCAACAAGTTGTTTTCAATGGAAAAGCAAAATATAAAAGGTTAAAACCAAATATGAGGGTTATGAAAGTTTGTAGTTTACATATTGACTTCAGATAAAATGAAATACAATAGCTGAAATAATTTGCTAATACTACTTATCTTGGATGGAGATCAGAAGAGGGACACTTTAACCAACACCTACACGATCTTCTCCACCTAGTAGACTGCAACAGTGACATACGTTTTAGTAGCAGGCATTGCTTGAACCATAGCACGGGAGAAAGGAGGCCACACTTCAGGGAGTGGCTTTCTTATTGTTCAAATGTCATGCTATATTACAGCTGGAAGAAATATAACATGATTTGTTACTAATCCAACAAAAGTGAGGTTTGAATTTGAGAAGTGACTTGCCCAAGGTCGTATGGTGAGTGAGACAGGATGAAAATAAGGCCTCCCAACTCCCAATCCAATCATTTAGTACATTGTCAGTACTCAATAAATACTGGTTTCCTTTCCCTTTTAGGATAGGAGGAAAGACAGAGAGAAAGGGCAAAGTCATTTATTATGGTTTGATTGTATTTTTTAATACAAAGTCTTTAGAAAGACAATACCAGCACGGCAATGTGTATTTTATTTCCCCAGAGCATGATGTGCTCTTGGGTAAATGTGTTTTATGAAGAGATTTGTCCTGGGAACTTGGCAGATTATATTGTAAATATTTTAACAGTTTCCTATTATTTAGTTGTAGGATGAAATTTTTATCCTAGCCTCCCCAGACCAATGTCTGCAGATTATAAGTGGTTTTGCGAGGGAGTGCCTGCAACAGGAATTATGGCTTTCCTCATTAAAGGATGCCATGGCAGACATTTGAAGACCTCCTCTGCTCTACAAGAAACACCAGCTATGTGCTGTCTTACCTCCCCATCAGCTGCAGAGACCTGCCATGCGGTGCTGACCAAATGCACACTCAGCAAGCAGAGGGCACAAACACGCATAGCCAGCCAGGCAGGACCAGTTCAGGACAACCACGATGAGCACATGCAGTGTGATGAAAACAACACAGCGAATTTTATTTTGTTACAATAAAAGACACATGGCCACTGACGCCCCTCCCCTTTGCTGCTAATACACTTATCCTACTGTTCTTACCACTTCATGCAGCTGTTCAGGAAGTCTAACTAGTGAGTGTGTTTAGCTGTGTTGTTACAGCTGCCTCACTGAGCTGGATGGATTCAAAACATTTACCTTTCACAGTCTTTTGTCTCTGGGGAGGAGCCAGAGGTCCTGCACTCAGATCCAGGAAGAAGGCAGATGAGAAAGCAGCAGAACGTTTTCCCAGCCCTGGTTTCAGTTGTGTAGCTGTCAGGAGCAGCAGTAGCTGTATTTTTTATCACAACTCATAAAGACGGAAGAGAAGCTTTGCAGAACTGCTTCATAAAGTGGCAAGAACAATGGAATAAGTGTGCTCAAAGCAAGGCAAAGTACTTTGGTTGGGGATGAGGGAGGGGTATTGGCAGTGCATCTTTTTCTATAATAATTTTTTTCCTTTAAACATTTGTTGTATGTTTCAATCATACTTTGGTAGTCTCTAAATCTCCATGGCCAGCCTGTGCCCTAAAGTAGACTTTATAGTTTTGGAAACCATCTTAGGAAAGCTATGAAAATGGTTCCAAATAGCCATTTTACTCATAGATACCTAGATGATTTTTATGATGAACAAAGTTTTTCTATCTACATGTAAAAGGCAGGTCTAAGGCTGTTAAGCTTCCCTAGAGATAGGAAGCTGAGTCCCTAGTGCCTGCATTTTCCATTTATGCAGCCTGTTCATGCATGTGAGTACAGCAATGGGAGGCTGCCATGCCTAGTAAGTATGTTTTTTCTCTGATGTGGTTAAGGAGTCTTAGTTCCTTCTTCAAAGATTCCAGGCTTTGGTACTATCACAAAGCATCTCAATTAATAAGAAAAAGAAAGAAAAGTTACATAGAGCTTCCAACTTCAGAATTTTCCCTGTAGTTGTCTATGTTAGATTATTTCTCACTCTGATCTTGCACCAGACGTTGCTTAAGTGAATCCCATGGGCTTCTAAATTTTTCCTCTTCTCCATAAAAATGCTAAATCTGTTCAGTAGAAGAATTCCTTTATACAAGTGAATATCTTAAGGTCTCCTAATTGCATATTAATATTAATTTGGAAAAGAACTTGGCATCATTAAGGGAAAGCCAAGAGATCAGAGTACACAGCTTGGACCATAACCACAAAGCTAACTTTCCTCCATCTGAATCTGAATCCCTCAAGGAATGTGACCAGCCTGAGGACTAGCCAACTAGGAACTCTGTTCATCTGTGAAATATGTCCAAAGAAATGTCCCTGGGCCCCCCACAGGGGACAACTCCTACATGTGACATTCATGAAATCTATGCAGTAGTACCCTCCTAGATCCATGCAGTATGACAGTTTCCTCTGCAGCACCCTGCAAAATCCTATTCATCAAGTGTCCCTTTTGGAATATTTGTTCCTTAATGATCCATATGTTTACGGTGTAATTGATTGATTGATATTTTTTCCTAAAGGGAAAAAAATGGAAGTTAAAAATCATGGCTTCAACATTTTGGCTCTCACCATTCGAGGTCAGTGAGGACTCAGGACATAAGAGAACCTGTACGGTAACATCCTACAACTCAGTGGTATCCCAAATTTGCTGATCAAAGAGATTATGGAGCCACAGAGGAAGGTGATCAATAACATATAATAAGCCTAAGGAGAGTCATCTAGTGAGAAAACATTCTCTCAGGCTCTCACAGAGAGCAAATTGGTCAAGCAATGACCATGACTCATCCACATGTCTGACACTGACAAATGATCTGCAAACTGCGATGCAGGGTTTCAGGGTAAATCCTAAGGGGCCTGGACTGACCTTGTCAGATACAAAAGCTACATTTTTTTTTTTTTTTTTTTTTTTTTTTTTGCAGAACTAGAGGTTGAACTCAGGCCCTTGTGCTTGCCAGGCAAGCGCTTACTCTACTGAGCTATCTCCCCATCCCCAAAAGTTGCATTCTTGTTATATAGGCCTTGCTTGGACTTAACCATCCCGCAGAAAAATGTAAAAATGAGGTACGGACTACTGGATTATATTGGATTATTTTGCTGAATTCATGTGCCTACAATATTTAAATGGCAATTAAATACCCATCTCTGACAAAATGAAACAAAAAAGGGATATAAATGAAAGACAATTTTATATCTGTATATACAAAATAATTTTTTTTTCACAGAACCAGGGATTGAACTCAGGCCCTTGCACTTGCCAGGGAAGCACTTATGCCACTGAGCCATTGGATAGATATGTACCTATTTTCTCAATTCAAGGAGAAGATTTTTACTAATAGTATTTCAACAGGACATCATGTCTGCATCTTGTACTATGAATAACTACTACAAAGACAAGAATATGCAATATATTAATTATTGTAACTCTCCTACTAACCTGTTTTCCAACTGTCTCACTGCTATTTGTTTCTCAATAAAATTTTAAGAAATCATGCCTTCTCTTTTACCTAAATAAGATATGTATGTCCTTTTCTAAAAGCTACATTTCAATATGTAGAGAATGAATGTTAGCCAAGTTCCTGAAAGAAACATTTCTGTCCAATATTATGCCAGCCTAGTGTTTAACATTACTACTGAAAGGCAGAGAGGGGCCTGCCTCTAGGATTGTCTCTGCAGAGGCCGTCATGTGTGGATGTCATGCCTGTCCATCATTTCTGTCTCTCAGGAGAGCTCAATAAAGAAGCAAAGTCACCTAAACTCTATAAAGCAATGACTTTATCTGTCTCCCACCAAAGTAAAGGAAAGGTCCCAATTTAGTTGGGCATTTGCAGACAAAGAAAAATAACTTTACAGAGAGTTGACACTACTGAATCAAAATAAAAATATTGCATGATAGTGCTTTAGACACAGAACAAAGGAACTGCAAAACAAACTTTTACTTATTCATGTCTCTTGCAATTATAAGGGGATCTCAATTTAAAAGGAACAAACATTAAGATTATCCCCAACAAAGTCATCTTTAATATTTGATGTGCATTTTAAGCAATGTATCAGAACACTACATTGGACTCCATCTCTCTCTTATGCCACATACGCCACTACCTTCCAGTAGCATTTTTTTCATTAAGCTACTGTCCTCCTAACATGGATTGGCCAAGGAAACCAATTATAGGAAATTAGTCTGGTAGTTATGCCCCAGCCAAATGGACTTGACATGGATGTCCGGTCTAGCAGAATTAATAAGGCATCATTTTCTCCAACGCTTCCCAAGTGGGTTCTCCATTCCTCTGAGTAGCACATCGTTAATGACATCTGAGCAGACCACATACCTTATTATCACTTTTTGTTTTAAATTATTGCTCAATCTAATATTTCCAACTTAAATTCAAAACTTTCTCCCTCCAGTGTTAGGGACCTGAATGGAGTACAGAAAACTGTATTTTCACTTATTCTCCTCTTTCACCATGATGTACAAAAACCATTATTTCCTTCTGGGACATTTCTCATTCTTTCTCAGTTTCAACATCTGCATGTGAAAGGAACAAGTGCCTTCACTTGAGTGGCATCTCTACCAGTGGCACCATTAGATGCCTGTTCTGGAGAAGACGTCCAACTTTGCCTTTAAGGTACATGAATAAGTTCTTTAGTTGACATTCGGGTTCTTCATTGCACCGTGCCTTCGTTTGACCCCTGGTTCTGCCCTGACCTCTTTGCTGGTCACCTCTCAATTTTCGCCACAGTTATAACCCTCTGACCTTGGCTGCAGGGGTTTCCCCTTGAGTGTGGTGCTTCCACCCTGCTTAAGCCACACTTTGGGATGTGAGAACTTCGTATATGCCTTTGCCATGCCAAGTGGTGGGAACCGTGACTACTACATTGCTGTGCCTGCAAGAGTCCTCTTCCTTCTCCAGTAGATTGACAGTGGATGGGACGGGCTTGGGTAAGAGCTTCTGCTTTTTATTGTGGAGTCCCTCTCAGGACTGAGAGGTCCTTAACCTCTGGGTCCCTCTCTAGCCCTAGATTTAGTCCCTAAATCACACGTCATCAAAAAAGTGCTACTCATATCCTGGTACAAGTAGAAATATGATGCAAGGCTTTAAGAAGCAAAAAGCTGTCTTCTCCATGACCCTAGGAGTTCTCTGGAGGACATGTGATAAGGACTAAAATGCTTCAGAATACCTGGATTAAAAAAAAAACACCTGGCCTGATCATCTTTCTTTGGAAACTTCAAATCCATTTGGTTATACAGAGCTTGAGATCTTGCAGAGTGACTGCCTCTGGGAACATGTGAGTTCTCCGAGAAATGTAGAGACAAGGGAGCTTCCCCACTGACCTTGTCCAACCTGAGATGGATTTTTCTGAGTTACCTGGTATAGTCAATTGAACCTCCTGCCTTTCAGGGACAATTTTTGTCCCTACCCAGCCAAAGATAAAAATAGAAAAAAAATCGTATGTATCTTGATACAAGTGCTGAGTTTCTCTTGTTAAAATAGTCTTTGACTTCTTTAGACATCCCAACTTAATAGCCTTTCAAAATTTCTATTTCCTATAGTCCTAGTAGCTAACAGTACTATATTAGCTGTGTTATAAGGTTGAGTTTACTTGGAATTCTTTTCTAAACTATGCCTAACCAGCGCGACTTAGCAGGTGCCACGTTCCTCCTTGGGTGGATCCCGAGCCAGGCCCATGTTAGATCCTGCGCCACACACTTCACAGTATTTATTAAGGATATCATTTGCTTGCAGTTCCAAGGCAAAAAGATTCCTGGGCCCACTCAGTGTTCTTCACATGAATCTTAGTCATATTCATTCAGGTTCTTTATTATAATTTCTCAAGAATCTGCATAGATAGAAATAGGCTCTTGAAAGTCAAGTGGTGGAGAATAGGGACAAGACATAAAACTAAGAAACACCAAAGCTTTTAGAAGAGATTTTAAAATTGGCCCTTGTCAGCTCTGGGATCCTTGGGGAGCCTGCATGATGGTAGAAAATTCAGAAATGATTCTTTTTCCTGGCAAATTGGACCATATTTTACCTGTTTTATATATGGAGTCTACCTTTTGGCTTACATGAGCCACACACAAAATATACAGTACAGTTAAGAGATATAAGTAACAAAATTTCCATTGCTATTATACATTTCTAAACTTAATGATGTTCTGTATGCAGTTGTAACAATATCATGAGAAAAAAAGCTACTTGATGTATTTTGTACTTCATATAAAGAAGCTTAAACTTAAGAAATTATTTCACAAAATAATAAAAGAAGCCTACATTTAATAATTAAGTAAAAAAATATGCATGTTGGCCCAATACGAATAAACACCTATCTTCACTGGCACACACACACACACACACACACACACACACACGCATGCACACACACACACATATTTGTGGCTAGATTGTAATGCAATCACTACATTCCTCACCAAGCTGCACAAACACAGGAAACCTTCTAAGGCACATGGCTTGCAGCTCAGTGCCATAAGTGTGACGGTACAGGAGGGCGAGTTACCACTTCACCGCACCCTCCCCCACGCAGTCTGGCTCTCACCTACACACCCCGTGTGGGAGATGCACGATGGAGGCATGACATATATTGTTAAAATCCTACGGTAATGCTGAAAGTTTAAGATCCTGTTGGGCCACATTAATCGCTCTCCAGTAATTTGTAAGGCCCAAAGACCAACGTCGGACACACTTGGCTTTGTATGTTAGACTTCCACATGATTGTGAGAGGGGGGATAGTTTCACAACAAAAAAGGAAAAGAAAGAAAAAACTAAACATTTTCTATATAAATTTCTTTAAGGAACTGAATAAACGATGCCTATATGCAAGTACAGTGAGGTCCACTCTCAGGCATTCAGCTATACTAAATGACTTTCTTTGACTCTTCCCTTGGCTACAAAAAAAAAAAACCTTCACAGAATTATATTAGCTCTTGGCTTTTATCAGGGTTAATATGAGGAACTACAACACGACACACATTTCTGCCTTATTGTTGAAACTGTTAGAGATGTTGTCAATGTCCCTTATATAAGGATCCATTTGGTGAATTCCCTTTACATCTGTGAGATAGAAAAATACTGTTTGATAGTCAAGAATCTGAAATTCCCTAGCTTGTCATTCGCTGCCAGTAAACCCCGAGTCAAATTTAATGTTTAACGTGGCTGTGGGGATCTATATTCAGATGCTGTGTTTTCTGACCCAATTATCACCCAGTTCTCCTTTGATTCTGCAAATATGAATTGAGTATTTAAATGCTAAGAACTGTGAGAGGTACCAGCAGAATAAAAATTATTAAAATATGATGCTTTCACTAAGAGTGATTTCAGTTAAATGACTCTTGCTCTTTCAATTTTCTAATCTTTCTACATACACGCCTTTGTGTGCAATCTATCTCATTTGTATTTTTGAAAACAGATATAATGATTTTTGTGTGGATGGTATCAGGGATTAAACTCAGGACTTTGCACTTGCCAGGCAAGCACTTACTCTACTGAGCTGTCTCCCCGACCCTTGTGTTATTGATGAATAAGTAAAATAAATAAATATGTTGTGAAAAAGAAAAGACATAGTCTTGTCTTTTCCTAGTGAGATAGATAACTATATCTTTCTGTTAAGCTTTCAGATCTTCTGACAGCCTGAGCCTCTCTTCCATCCCACCTCACAAGCAGCCAAATTAGTTCTTAACGAGCCGATCTGACAATGTGGCTCATCTTCTAGTCAAAAATACTAACTGCAACCACCATAAGCACTACCCTCAAAATCAAATAAACAAGACTGTAGCATACAGAGGCAGTCTCAACATGAAATCAGTCTAAATGCTCCATCCCCCTCAAGGCATGGAGCAAGGCAGCCCATTTCTATGCCAAAAAGGATACATCCAACCTCTGAAGACCTTGTCATTTCAAAACAGTGAGCAATAAACAAAAAACTGGTCACAATAAGTTGATCTGCTCTTTTGTTTTCAATACTAGCTTATTTTCCTAGCCTCTTGGGGATCTCAGGTTAGCTACTGTGTAAGTTACTGACTTTACCTTGCAGGTTTGCTCACATTTTCATCACAACCGTCACCAACAGGGATGTAAAGACTGATTTGCAGTTTCTAACCTGGTTTCAAATGTTCCCAAAATCTCCTGCCTAAGGGCCTGCCTGATAGCTCAGGGGGCTAAAGTGCCTGCTCAGGCAGAGCACAGAAGCAGTAGTTCGATTCCCAGCATGTAAGTCTGGGCATGGTGGCACGCACCTATAATCCCAGCATTTGGGAAGCTGAAAACAGGAGGATCACTATGAATCCGATCTACATAGTGAGACCCCGCAGACCCTGTCGACCCCATCCTACATATACCTGCCTAGATCCAGCAGGGATCAAGGGGACCTTTCAAATGAGGTTTTTTTTTTCCTTCCATCTTTTATAAACACAACAACTAGAGCACACCAGGATCCAGACTGCACTGATTCTGCAGCCTTTGGTTTTCTCCTATGATGCAGGATTCAGCCAGTACTAAAAGCTGTGCACGGTGACTGCCCCTGGCTCACCAATGCGTTCCTCTTACTAACTTCTTGCTATTGGGACATTCATTGAAGTTATGCTGCTCTGAAGAACAAGATACTGTCCCTAGAGATTGTCCCTCGGAAGCCTAAAGTCTGTTCTCTGTACAAAGGCAATCCTTTTGTACTTTACATGCAGAAGTTTGCTCAGAATGGCAATGCATACAGTCCTTTTGCAATTTCTGATGTTCATATAGTTATTTAGTGTCATATAGCAAAGAAGTGAGACTTTATGATGAGCCCTAGGACAGCACCATGATTATTTATCAGCCCTGAGAAGAAATCCTTTTGCCATTTTACTCTCATGTCCACCCTAATCTTTCTACTTTTATGCCAGAAAAAAAAAATGTTAGTAAGCTGATTTCTTTCTCCTCCATATTTGTCTATCTCCTACATAAAATAGAAATCTCAGCTTCTACACATCTTTTAACCCAAAAGGGACTCTAGGCTACCCATTAAAATACGCCACATTATTTAAATAAGTATATTTATGGGGAGAGGAATACTAACAAGTCTCAAAATATAAATTCATCAGTTACATTTCATTTAGTTATCAGATACAGTTACCCCATGAACTAGTGAAACATAATGTTCGCCTTTAGATGTTTATGGTTCTAGGGAGGAATACGAAACACAATATAAGGCTGTAGCAGAAAATAATTTCAATGAAGCAGACATTTCTGATTTAGTGCATTCCTCTGGAAGAGCAGGCTTACCCATAAAACACACAACAGAGTTATACTGCTTTAGAAAACATGTGAGCATCCTCACACTGCAGTTAGCTATACCTACAGGGGATGCCTGAACAGGTTTTTCTTTCCTTACCACCATCATAGAGAGCATTTTTAACTACATTCACATTCAGAAACTGTTTTGTAGGCACAGTGAACAACGCAGAGGAATAAATCCACAATAGACAGGAATCCCTCAAAACTGCTGGGAGAAATGTGAAGCGCTATCAGTTCCTTCTAGGGATAAAGCAGCTTAGCAGTAAGCAGATCCGAGGGAGCTGAAGCACCCTAACACCTCCCAAGCCCAAGAACTCATGCTTGCCCTAGATGCTGCCACCGACATGTGGTGACTCACTCGGGTCCTCAGAGGTGCTGCCCATCTGTGGGCTTATAAAGGTCCCAAGTTCTCTAAGGCTTAGAACCCCAAATTTCTTGATGTGAATCTGAAAGAGAAACAAGAACATTCTGGCAACGCTCCTTTGCATGATAATTTATGTCTTATTTAAAGTTCTGTATTGTGCTATTCTGAAATCCAGGGTCACTTCCCCATAGAAGTGAAGCGTGGAGCACTGATGGGGGCAGTGAATAATTGTAGCCTTGCTGTACCCAGCTGCTGCATCTTGCATGTGTAATTGCTTTTGCCCAACTCACCAACATCATTGTGACTCCACACACATAGATTTAAAAGCCATTGAAGAATCAAATCATATTACAACAGAGCCAGTTCTCCAGATATATTCCTGTTTCAATTTTTAACCTGTCTCTAAGGATATGGTGAACCCTTGCTATAAGACAAAGAAAGGTCAAAGTGTTATGATGGGTTGACATCCATCACGACAAAGAAAGGAGGGGTGCTCACTGCGTATCCTACTAGAATTAAGTTTCCATGATAAAAAGGTTCTGTTTTGACTGCCTCACCCAGCTATTGGCATAAAAAGAATTCAATAATTTTTTTAAGTGAATGACTACGGTTCCTTATTTCCATAATCAAAATTAGAAATCTGGAGTTTGAAGATAGAAGTGCTAGCCCTGGTTCTTCATAAAGGTAGAGTAGTGGCTGTCCAAAACAATGTAGTTAGCCCAGTGCAGATGGATTCATCTGCTACCTTTGGTGTATGTCGGACATAGTGGTCACTTACATAGCATACCTCATCATTACATAAAGTGATAGCGGAAATAGAGAGGAGAGGCGTACTTCCCTCCTGTGGAAAATGATCCAATCTAATTAGAGAAGATTTCTAAAAAGACTAACATACATATACAACTGAAATGATAAATCAATTATGTGGCACAAAGAGAACAATGAGGTTTAGTGGGAAAGAGTGTAGGATACAAAGTAAAGAGACCTGTGTGTGAGCCCCAAAGGCTGCCACTTACATTCCATGTGCTTCTACTTAAAGAGCAATAAATGGCCAGCCTGAGATTCAAATGTTATTTTAGTATTCATAATGGATCACATACAAAGAAAGGTAAAAGTATCTGTTTATGTACAAGAAGTCCAGAAGCAAGGAACATCCAGGTTGGTTTGGTCTTTGAGAGAACTAGAAGCTTAACCAAGAATCTTAGCAGTTCTCCATCCTGGAGTGAAAAGGACCTTCCTTTGCAGGATGTTGTTCATCCTGTTGCCTTGAGAAGTTTAGAAGTTCAACTAAGTGACTCAGCAGGGGTCAGAATCCTCACTTTGTAAACATCCTCAACTTGTGGAAGAGGAGGGCAGTCCACAGATCCACCAGTCCACCAGTCCACTGGTCCACTGCCTTGAGCGGTTGACCCTATGCCACACCATCCTGCCTTGGAGCCAGCTAGCTAGAGGGTGAAGCCTCCACAAAACATGAGCCAAATAAAGCTGTCCTTCTTTAATTTTGGGTATTGGGTATTTTGTCCCAGCAATGAGAAAAAAGCCACCAAGGTAGTAGTGTAAGGATATCGTCATGGTCATGGTCACTAGGACTCTCTGGCTCTTTCCATCAGATCCTAAGAACTCTTAACAGCCTTAACCACTGTATCTGTAATATTAGGAAGGCAAAGAAGAACATGAGAATATGGCTTTATCACAAGAGACAAAGTTTCCAGCACCACTGTAAGACTTCCATTTGTATCATTCCTAGAAATCCATTATAAGTGGCCTCTGGTGGCAAGAGGGGTTAGAAAATGCAGACTTTTAAAGCTGAATGTGTTTTCAGTCAAATCAGAATTAGGGAGGTGTTGGTAAAGATAGGAAAAATGGAAGTGAACTAGCAACTCCATGTGTGTTTATGTCAGTATTCTTTACAGAGGTGGTGTTAACAGTTACATATTTGAAAGGGTTTCATGCACCCTAAAATTGATTTTTGCTAAATTAAATGTTACGCCCCCTCCCATAACTACCTACTTATCATATACCTTCCCACATACTCCTTGTCTAGCATGAGTCCCAGTGGGGCAGGAAGCAAGTGCTATCTGTCTCCTCTTGCATTCTCAGTGTCTATGATGTGACATAATAAATTATCTGTGTGTTTTCTAAAAAACTGTCTAAAAGATACTGTGCCATAGAAAAAAACTTTTACATAAAATACATTTTACTTTAATATTCAAAATGTTATCTGAGGTCATATACATACACACATATACCTGAAGAAGGTTGAATGTCTGTTTCCTGGTATATTTTAGACAATACAAAATTAAAAATATGTTATTTAAGCAGGATCCATAATCTTAAAGGAAAGTATTATTTTACTTATTTATTTAAATGCCCAGCTTACCTTTGTTGACTTGTTTATTTATTTAACAGTGGGTGTCTATAACCATACATCTATTTCAGTTTATGTTTAGGATTAAGCTATAATTATGCAGTGCTTTAACCAAAATATCCTGAGTTATATTCTTCTTTGAAAGGCCAGCCAGATAGTTTGGTGGATTAAAGTGCCTGCTTATGCAGAGCTCAGTGGTCTGGGGTTCAATCCCTGGGCCTGCAGTGCCGACCCCACCCCTGCGGTGCGATGAGACAGCAAATGAGATTGGGTGAGGTGGTGTGCGCACTTGTAATCCCAGTGCTTGAGAGATTGAAAAACTGGAAAGATCATTACGAGTCCAATTTGCGTAGTGAGACCCTGTAGGCCACCTACTAAATATATCCTTTGAAAAATAACTTGAAAGTATAAGCACAAATTTCATTTAAAATTTATCTCCAATATCCAAGGACATATACTAAATTTGTTGTATTTTTCTTTCAAAGAGCCTATGAATTTTTTTCAAATACCAGAACATGGTTTGAAAAAAAAGATGATGTTTATTAAATAAAAAAGTCAATTCAGGAAAAAAGAAACTAAGAAAATATTCTTTCTCAGTGACAATATAATTACAGTGAACTATGAAGCAGCAGTTGCCACAGTAATTTGATTTTCATTGAATATCAGAGCACACATAGACATGAAAATAAAATTTCAACATGTGTGGGCTAGAGTGTCAGGGACATTATGGAAGCTAGTTGTTTGGAAAACACCTGTCAATGCCACACCTCCACCCCCACCTGGTCACAGCTGACAGCCACCCCCTAAACCTCTCTGCTCCTTCTGACCCCCTGAGCCACAATGCTGCATTCTCACCACAGGACTTTTGCACTTGCTGTCCCTGTTCCAGCTTTCTACATGGCTGTCTTCCTGTTCTCCTGGAGTCAGCTCAAAAGTGACCTTCTCAGGGCCAGCCAAAGAGCTCAGTGGATTAAAGCACCCACAAGCAGGCACAGGGACCAGGGGTTTGATCCCTGGGCTTGCGGTGCCAGCCCCACCCCTGAGGCACCCTGAGATGGTGATTGAGACTAGGGATGGTGGCATGCGCCTGTAATCCCACCACTTCGGAGGCTGTAAACAGGAGAATCACTACAAGTCCGATCTAGTAGTGAGACCCTGAACATCCTGTAGACCCTTTCCTAAAATAATACAGAAAAAAAGTGACCTCCTCACAGAGAACATCTCTGACCTCCAGAGAGAAGTGGCTTCTCACCCACACACCATTCCCTCAGTCTTATTTCTTTGCAGCATTCTGACCTATGATATCTCTTCTTTAGTTGTATCTCACAGTGATGGAGCACCTTTGGGGTTTCCCATGATACGAACAGCAGGGTTCATCACAAGAGTGAGCATTTCTTAAACACTTGTTGAGTGAGAATGTGGGGGGCGGGCACTTCGTTTTCTTATAGCCCCCAAGGTCCTATGGGTTACACTTATGCTCCCTAAAGACTTCTCTGAAGAAAACAAAATCAATGCATTCATGGGGAATCCCAAATAAATTTTTGAAAACAAAAGGAGCATGGCTATCCATATTTTTATGGTTTGGACCCAGAACATACCCCCAAACTCTCCTGTCCTCAGAAGTAGGGGCTTCTGGCAGATGGTTGGGCCTGAGAATGAAGTTCTCTCCTTGGATTCTCTCGCCTCTTCCTGCTCACTGAAATAAGAGCCTCCCCCTTCCCACGCCCCCTCTTCCTTGGAGCCAGCCCCTTCAGTCGTGGGTGGTGAGCATTGTGTCCCAACAACCAAAAAGTGACTGGACCCTTAGTATAATCGAAAGAGACAGAGAACATGACATATAGCAGACCCCCAGTATCTATTTACTAAATTGTAGTGATTCAAATTTTATTTACATTTTCTCTTCTTTTTAACGTATTTGGTACAGGGTCCACAGGGTCTCGCTACACAGATCAGACTCATAGTTATTCTCCTGTTTTCACTTCCCAAGTGCTGGGATTACAGGCATGTCTGACCACATCCAGCCTCAATCACTGTCTCAGCACGGGCCAGGGTGGGGCAGCTGGCATGGCACACAGGGAATCAAACCTGGCACTCTGCCTAAGCAGGCATTTTAATCCACTGAGCTATTTGGCCAGCCCTACATTTACTCTTTTTTTAAAAATTATTTATTTATGTATTTATTTATTTATTTATTTATTTATTTATTTTACTTAGTATAGGGTCTCACTACACAGCTCTGATGCATAGCGGTCTTTGTATCTCAGCCTCCCCAGCACTGGGATTACAGGCTTGTGCCACCACACCCGGTTCCAGTGGCCAGCTCAGTGTGCCCAGCTGTGGGGCCATCACAGCATGTGGGGTAGGGGATCAAACCTGGGTCCCTGCACTTGCCAGACAGGCACTTAGACCGCTGAGCTATCTCTCCAGCTCCTTCATCTACTCTTTAAATATGCAAAATAACAAAAATATCGCAAAGGACTAAACTCCTGTACACAAGTGCCTGTAACAAGAAGCATCTCAAATCATAAATATAATTCTATTTCACATAGCATTTCATTAAAACATATCCCACTAGCACTAGTCTATGGAAGAAAGATTCCAAATACTTCAAGAAAACAGCTGAAAGGCAAGAATTTCTCCTGGTGAGTTCTTCACAATTTATTAGCATAGAGGAATATATTTCTCAGGTACTGTCAGTTCCCTGTGGAAACACTATAAAGTGAGTGTTCTCAAATCCACAAGTTAAATCCCTTGGACCAAAGATTCAAGTTGCTCTGTCCCCCTAAATCTCTCTGTACTGTGCACCTTAAACAGATCTCTGGCCTGTTCTAATTCAGTTACTTCCTACCCAACTCGCCTTATTTGGGACAAGGTTTGTATTTTTAAAAAACAAATATCTATTCCCTACCTACCTTCAGTTTCCAAGACAGGATGATCAGTTTGTTAGCTGAGAGCAAAACAGAATATTAGTCTCCTATATTGTCTCAATCATTTAAACAAGGTTCATATACATGCAAAGTCAAAGGGCCAGTGAGCTAGCTCAAGCAACACAAGCCCCTGTCTGGCAAGCACAACATAAATAAATAAATAAATAAATAAATAAATAAATAAATAAATAAATAAATAAATAGTCTAAAGACCCAGAAAAATAATAAAGAAAAAGAACAGAAGATAAAAGGCATCCAATTCCTTCAGTTCATTTGAAGGTTAAAATAAAAAAAGGAAATTTTCATCTTTATTTGAAATATCTGGGTTTAAATGAAAATGAGTTATTTACATCTTATGCAGATACAACAGAATTCCTTATTATTGTCTTAAGGAATTTATGCATGATGTATGTATTTGATGGGGTACAGTGGGATAATTCAGTGTATATATGCAATATATATAATGATTAAAGCAAGTGGCTAGCACTTCCATCTCCAACGAAAACCAAATTTCTAAATCAGTGTGCAGTTCTAAAAAGAAAATCATTACATTCAGGCTGCCAAAAGACACATTACACAGAACACATAATTTCTTCCTGTCCCATGGTGTAACCTGACGGGGCACTGAAGAACTCTTCTGTTTCTGTAAATGTGCTAGATGTTGCTTTAAAAATATTTTTTAAGCATGCACATTGCTGCTAAAAAGTATTGCCTTGAATGATGCTGTAGTCAGTCACTTGCCAGAAGATGGATGCAGAGGAGAATAAAACAAAAATAAATAACTATCCAAGGCATTTTAACAATCCTGAAGAAGCTAACATTCAATGTAATGGCCATTAATAAAAATATTTGTGCTATCATTACCAGCAGAGCTGCCACCATAAACAGAGAAGGCTATGGTGAGTTACTGAGCACCATAAAATTCTTAAGTATGTTGTAGGATGCATTTCCCTCGCTTAGGAATTATAACTTAGAAATTATAACTCAGGAAGAAATACTCCAAAAGGAATTGCCTGCCCCTTTGAGTGTCAGAGCTCCTAGTTGTTTTAATGGAAAACCACAATAAATATTTTTATGGAGGAGTCTAAATAACATGTTTGTATTTTCCAACCAGTCCCAGATTTTGAACTAAGCTCAGTGGGATCAGCATAGAGTAGTACAGGAGACTGTGTCTGATTTTCTAAGACTTCTGACCATACTCCTGTTTCTGCACCTCTTGAGCACCCTGCCCTTCCTGTTCAACGTCTTTGAGAATCTCCTCTCACATCTGTACACTTACCTGTGTCAATCAGCTCATAAAATGAGAACAGGACATTCTCTCAGTGCCAGGTCCCAGGCTTTAGAGAGTTCAGAGAGGTAAGGTAGTGGGGTATATTTGAAGGTTGTTTGTTTTGGGGTTTTTTTGTGTGGTACCAGGGATTGAACCTGGAGCTTTGTGTGTGCCAGGCAGGCAGTTAATCACTGAGCTGTATCCCTGGCCCTTGAAGTCTGTTCTAATGAATCTTCCGGCAACCAAGACATCCAAATGCCCTTGTTGGCCTTTCTTCTTCTCTTAACAACTCTGTGATCTTCCCACCACAAATATGATTAAGCACAAATAAAGAAAAACAAAAGCCAAGGTGTCCATGAATGTGCATCTATGGAGCCCTAGATGCAAAAGCAAAAACGATGGGTGCACATATAACGTTAATGTGGGACAGAAAGTGACACGTCGTAAGAGAGAAGTGCATTTGCTGCTTATTTTGGATTTCCTCAATATGATCAGCTGCAAGTGCTCATGAACCTAAATGCAGATTTGTCTCTTGTAGGCAGCCCCTGATCAATTCCTGAAGCTGTCTTGTTGCTCTGAGGACAGTATAATATAGATACACAGAAACTAAAAGGGCTAAAGTCTCCCTGCTGGAAACCAGGGGAAAAAAACCACTTCCCAACAACATTCCATTTCTTGGAATAGTACATAAAAAACATTGCAATTCTCAGTATTTTCTCCGTCTCTGAAATGTACGTAAATCTTTTTGGAATGCTCAGTAGGACTTTCCAGACCAGAAATGTCTTTCTGAAGACTTGGGAACCATCTCTTGGGAATGTAAATTTCAAGGAAAATTTGCCCTAACTTGGGCAAGCATTTTGTTTTAAGTTATAAAAGTGTTTATTGCCCCAAAGATATGAAAGGTTTATCTTTCATTTAGATAAAGTCAGTTAGCTTTCCCAGCTGGTCACTCCAACTACCAAGTATTCTTAGGATGAACTATATTGACAATGAAGGTAACAAGCCCAATGTTGACAAGTCGTCTCCCCCAGAGGACTTGCTAATTTTGGAAACATGTACATAATACCTACCTGGTCATAGAAAAGAGTGAGCAATCTTTCAGCTCTTGCAGTCTCTTGGCAGACTGCCCATAATGCACACCCCTCTCTGGTATAACGTTTACTTAATAATAAAACTGTTTTCTTTCTCTTCTAGCTTTGTGGAGAGGTTTTAATGGGCGGGGAGGAAATTTTATTTTTAATTACATTTCTCCAGCAGTATCCTAGGTGAGCGCTAGGCAAAGAAATGCAGTCTAATGCAGCGTTTCTCTGGCTGCCAGCAGTTGCCTTGTCCATTTTACTGAGATTCCTCCTAACTTATGACATCATGGGATAATGAACCCTCATAATTTAAAGGGAATTTAGGTCAAGTGAGGTCAATTCAAAGAATTCTGTATCTGCCCTAAAAATATATCTGTATGATAACCCACATAACTTAAGAATACTCAACTTCTGCCTTGAGGCTTTGCAGAGTTACAAAATAAATGCTATTATCCCAGATGGAAAGGGTGAGGATTACTCCTAAGGCAGAAATGGAGGCTGGTATCATGGACAGTAGAAGATACTGTGGGAGTACAGCCTGACAGAGAGAAATGAAAGACGTCTGGGGAATGCTGATGATGAAAACATCACATGTGAATAAGAGATTAGAAGAAAGAGCCAGAGAAGTTAAGACAATAGCACAGAGATCTGAATGTCAGGATGAAAAGGCTTTGCCTGGCTATGAAGGCACTGCACTACCCTGCTTGTCTCCAAAAGGAATAATACATGACTTAACACTTCTCTTATCCTGAGAAATTGGAAGGGTAGGTTCAGCACTACCTCCTTCACGACTACAAAAAGGAACCTCACTTCCAGGCAAAGTTTCCAAATCCTGAAAGAAAACACAAATCCCAAGTTTGCTTTGTTCTTGGGTTTCCTATCTGACCACAGTTGTCTGCGTTGTCTTCGCAATAGTTAAGAGCAACTTGGGGGTCCTCACCATGATGGCCTGGCTGTTGGAAAGAAGAAGGGCTTTGTCCTTCCCTCCCCCACCCACTCCTATCATTGGGGCCAGAAACAACTGCTGCTCTCACCTTTCTTGTGCTGTCTCACACAGCAGCTAAGGCGAGTGGTCTGAGTCTTTCTGTGACCTTCCTTCTCATTGTCAGGAAGGTGTCTCACCTATTTAAGATGATTTGTTGAAACCAAATGAGCAGTTGTGGAAGTATAAGAGCCCACAGAATGTCCCCTTTCATTTGTTAAATCTGCATCCTAAGACAGATACTTTTAGAGAGAAACTGTTATTCAAGTATGACAAATATTCCAGTTTATCCTCAGAGCAATGTAAATCCCCCCACCAGTTTATCATAAATGCTATGGATCTTCAAAGGCATGGACAAGTGAGAAAGGCCATCAGCAAGTGCCCTACTTACTACCACGTCACTTTTTGATGAGTTTAAAAATACAAAACTTGGGAGGAGGGACGTACGAAAAGGAAGAGCATTTAACTCTTCTTGGGGACTTCATTACAAGACTATTTCCTTCAACAGTCACTTCTATAATCATAGCTGAAATCTAATTTATTTTTGGGAAGCAGAAAATGAAAATGTTATGAACAGCCTTATATCTGGCAATCAAGAAGAGTGGAACAAAATATCAGGTATTTAATTTGTTCTCCCCAGGACAATGTGAAGAACATCTGTGCTTGCGTCATGGGCCCTTTGGTACAGAGCACTCTCGAGAAGTTTTAGTAAGAGCTGAATTTATTGATCTGTAATGCAGTAAACTAGAGGTCTTTGAAGGACAGCCAGCATTTTATTTGGTTTCCCAATAACTCTCTCTTCCTTGAACCTGAGAACATCTGTCTTGTCCCTCAAGAATGTAAGGCACGTTCCATACTCAGGGCATCCTTGTGCTGGAACTTGTAGACAAAAGCCAGGCAGATAGACTGAGACACTGAAGATTTCTTCTCTCAGTTGGGTTTGGCTTGGTTTGCTTTGCTTTGGTTTTGCAGGACTGAACATTCAATCCAGAGCCTCACACATGCTAGACAAGCATTCAACCATTCAGTCAAATCCCCAGCCTGAGATACTAAGTATTTTTAAAGAAATATTTTTTAGGTTCTTTATGGACATATCTTTCTTCAGTAAAAGAAATAGATTTAAAAATACAAGGCCATATTTCTCATGAATACTTTTAAGTTTTACGTCCGGCCAGGGTGAAAGATTCAGACTTTTAGGGCTAGGGAGATAGGAAGCACAAGGTCTCGAGTTTGATCCCTGGTACCACATGCTGAGAAAGTGAGTTGGAACTGCTTAGTGAGCCCTGTATCAATAAAATAAGTTTTTTGCCAGGGAAGTGCTTATTCCACTGAGCCGTCTCCCCAGTCCCAATAAAATAAGTTTTTTAAAGATTCAGATTTTCCTCATTAATATACATACAATTTACTGAAAATTTTCAATGCACACTTTTGTTTTATTATATTAAAATCGGGCAATATTCTGACAATGAAAAGGCTGCTTATGGAATACTGTTTTTTGTTGTTGCTGCTACTGTTGTTGTTTTTGTATTTTAGGGAGGGGTCTACAGGGTGCTCAGGTTCTCACTACTAGATGGGACTTGTAGTGATCTGCTTGCTTACAGATTCCCAGAGCTGGAATACTTTTAAGTGAAACTTTAGAGGATGTTAAATACCTAGAAGTAAGGTTTTCTCTAGAAAAAAAAAAAAAAAATTAATGAAAACATCTTTGCTTTTCAGACTTAATCGCTACTGCTTCAAAAGGTGGTTTTACACAAATAATTTTTTTTTAAAAATTAAAAAGTCCTTCAGAACACTACGAATTGCCTTTACTTCATATACAACCACAGTTCAGCATCTAGTGTGGGCCTGAACAGACAGTGGGAAGATGCAGCAGGGGCCCGGAGACCAGGCCGCCAGCGCTGGGATCCACTGCATGCCAAGCTGCTTCTTCATCCTCCCTGACCTGGAGAAGCAGCAGCGCCGAAGCCAAAGTCCACGCCTGCCGATTCTTCTGTTCCGGTTGTCAGACTGCGCATCCAGCCTAAAGGGAAGCCAGCACACAGGACCAAAGCCAGAAAGCCCTATAGGCCTTGTTCAGCTTCAGTGCAAGGTATGTAGGGCAGCGGGAACAATCGAGAGGGACCACGCGTGCTTGTGAGGGGCTCCATGCAGCCTTGTCCGGGTCTGCCCACCCAAGACGCCAGCTGGACTGCGCGACCCGCTAAGACTAATGGAGAGTGAAGGACTGCGGTTCCAAAGCTAAACGAACGAGGTCAGAAACTCTCCAGCCTTGCCTGTAGGCTTCTGACCAGAGAAGGAAGGGACATGGAGTGTTGAGGGTGACAATGTGACAAAGGAGAGGAGGGGACAGCTGTACCTCTCGATCAAGGTTGGGGAGAGGTGGGGGGGAAGCCCTGAATTCCTCAGTGAAGGCCAATTTCAGAGGAGGTCGGGTAGTTACAATCTATGCTTTGGCCAAGGGTGGGAGTGGAGGAGAGGGGGACAGGTCAATGCCTTGGAGAACCCAAGACTTTTATATATTCAAGTGGACAAAACATTAGTATCATTTACCGTACCTTAAGATAAACTTCCTATGAATGGGAGCTTCCTTTCTAGTACTTTGAGGTCTATAAGACATAACTACAAAGTTTACTATCATGGAAAATGAAGATTGCTTAAATGGAATTGGGGCGGAGAGTGGAAGGGAGGACCTTGAGGTTTTTGATTGATTGCTGTAACACTGTCCTTCAGGCGGCTGAGGAAGTTGCATATTTTCTTCAGACATCAGTGAGCACCGAAGCTCTTGCAGAACAACATTGAGCTATAAAAATTTTGCCATTTTGCTAGCACAAATATGGCTCTTGGATCCACCACTCTGTTAGAATTACTAACTCCATTCATATGAATTTTTGTTACCAATCTTACAAAGATGGGGTGCTTCTGGGCATTTAAATTCACATTCTATTTTAAGGCATGTTTGGTTTTCAGAAATCATTCTTGGAGGCCCAGTTACCATCCCTGTCCATCCTGTAAATGTCATGTCTTTGTCATGTTCTAGACCCCAGCTAACTCTGCCATCTCCTGCTCCTTTCTGGCCTTCTTTGAGTTCTTCCAACAATGGGAAATTGTGAGAGATTTTTACTCCTGAGCCCATGGTAGCTGCCATCCTGCATTACTGTAGCTTGAAAGCTCATCAATTTCTTTTTTCCAATTACATTGCTTAAAACTCTACCCAGCAGTTAATCAAAGTGGAATTTTTCAAGAATAATTTTGGACCGGGGAGATAGTTCAGTGGAATAAGCGCTTCCCTGGCAAATGCAAGGGCCTGAGTTCAATCCTGGATTCCACTAAAAAAAAAAATCTTAATTCAGAGTGACTTCCAGGGGCTGGAGAGATAGTTCAGTAGAATAAGCACTTGCCTGGCAAACACAAGGTCCTGAGTTCAATCCCTGGTACCATAAAAAAAAGAAGAGTGACTTCAGATTATCAGTATTTCCCATATATTCAGAATAAGTCATAAAACTTTAGATATAAAGGGCACAAAAGATGACAGAAATGAAAGAATAGGTATAGAATAGGTGAGATAATAGGTGAGGACAGCTGTCTAAAGCGCCTCCTTGGGCAAGCATACACAAGCGCAGGAACCATGGTTCGAACCCCAGCACCACATGTTGTTCCAGCCCCGCCCACAGGGTGGACTGAAAAAAAAGAATAGGCATAAAGTAATTGCCACAAGGCCTAAAACAAAAGACTCAGCAGACAATAGCCAGTGCTTGGTGATGTAGTAGTGGGGGACACAGTGGGATCAAACAGCCTCTCCTCCTCTATCAGTCTGCTTTACTGATTAAGAACAAAGAAGTTAAATAACTCTGGAAGGTTCTGGTGGAGCCAAAACTGACATGTAGGTCCCTTCACTAATCCAATATGGAGTCCCCAATGTCATTTCTAAGACTCCACTGCAAACTAATACTAGAAAAATATCGAAACTGAGTTTTTCAGCATTATTTCATAGTAGCAAACAAATGGAAATGGAAATGTTTTAAAGCATGTGTTTCCCTTGCCTCAACTTTTGCTCCCTGCCCCTTTTGCCTCATGTCTTTTCGCCTTTCCTCTTCTTTTCCCTGAAATTTGGCTTATGGTGGAGATGGTAAAATAATTCTTTAAAGAATAGGAGAGAAGGGGGAAGGGAAGAGGAAGAAAATGGGAAGGAAGGGGAGGGGATGGGAAGGAGACAAAGGAGGGGGAGCAAAGGAAGGGGAGGGAGGAGACTGTGGGGCCTGAAGCAACCCAAAGCACAGGCCCAATGTGGAACCCTTCAGAACTCCCTGCAAAGAGGCTAGAGGCAAGACCCACCCAACTGATTTAAAAGCAGAACATCTTGCCAGAGTGACACAAAGGAAAGGGAGGGAGAAGGTAGGGGAGGGAACATTGTAGCGATGATCCCAAACAAGAAGCAGGTGAAATCCAAACAATTTCTGGCCAGTTCAGTCTCGATTTCCACGTGATTAGATGTCAAGCCACATGGCCAGGTCACAAGGACACGAACCCCTCTCTTGCCTCACTCAAACAACTGGGATACAACCCGGTCTTGTGTACTTCCTGATGCACACCAGCCAATAAAACCTATGACCTCTGTTTGGATGATTTTGACTACTATTTTTCCTTGATAAATCCAAATATCTATCAACTGGACAGGCCAGGGGCACACCTTGGAGGCACAGCGTTTGCATGACAAGAACAAGGTTCTAAGTTTGATTCCCGATATCCAAAAGAAAAAAAAATTTCAACAAATATCTATTAACTGGGACTGAATAAATGCAGTTACATTTAGAAATGAAGTACTATGAAGTTGCAAAAATGAATTTAAAAATGCCTGCACATACCATGAAGAAATTATTTCAAGAAAGATGAAAAAAGAAATATATGGAATGTGCCACCATTTGTACCTAAGGAAGGTAGGTAAAAGTGCATATATGTATGTATTTACTCATATATTTTCTAAAAAAGATAAAGTAAAACTGTTAAAGTTACATAGAGGAGGAGGAAGAAAAGAGGGTTAAGAGTACAAATCCAGAAGCTAGATTTCTCTGAATATGCCTTGGGTTTTCACCTAAGTCTTTTATAACAAAACATTAGAAAACAAATTCTAAAAACTAAAAATAATATGAAATTGACATATCTGTGAGTCAAAATGATGTAAGCGGAGAGACACTGTTGGCCAGCGTCACCTGATTTGAATGCTTTGATCTTGTCAGTACCATACTGGTCCTGGGGAGGCTAACATGCGGTAATGAAGTAACACCAACGAGCCATCACGCAGTGCCCATGAGTGACTTGGGTTCCCAACACAAGACACAGACGCGACTGAAACCAGAAACTTAGAGCTCTTTGGTCCTCCCCTTGAACTGAGGGCAGCAAGAATGTATAATGAAATTCAGCCTTCAAAATTTATATTTTCTAGTACTGTGCACTGAAAATCTGTGGAAACAACATTCAGTATAAAAGCACTAGGCAGTCTTCCTTCTCAGATTATAGTGCAAGTGCCATTTCCCACTGCAAAGAGCCAAATCTGCTTGAGAAAATAGTTTATTGCGGGATTTAGGCAGGAATGTATTATTATGGCATAGTATACTATTACAGTAGGAAAAGTATCAGATATACTTAAAACATCTTGTCACATTGTTCACAGACTCACATTCCAACTTGAAAAGGTTTAT
This sequence comes from Ctenomys sociabilis, assembly GCA_004027165.1. Lineage (NCBI taxonomy): Eukaryota > Metazoa > Chordata > Mammalia > Rodentia > Ctenomyidae > Ctenomys > Ctenomys sociabilis. The sequence continues at coordinate 33,340 of PVKA01011735.1, read as the reverse complement.
ACTGACTAAAGATAGGGTGATTTGGACATCAATGGGGATAATATAGGGCCAGCCAGATAGCTCAACGGATTTAAGTGCCTGCTTAGGCAGATGCAGGGACCAGGGTTCGATCCCTGCCATGCCAGCCCCACCCCCAGGGCACACCGAGACAGCAACTGAAACTGGACATGGTAGTGCCTGCCTGAAATCCCAGCACTTGTTGGGCTGAAAACAGGAGGATCACTATGAGTCTGATCTGTGTAGTAAGACCCTGAGCACCCTGCACTAAATACATAAAAAATGGATGATATATTAAATGCATTGAAATACACAATATATATTTAAATCCATGATATATCATACTTTTAAAAACACTCATTAGCAAACTAAAAATACAATTAATATTATTTGAAAATTTAAAAGTTTTAAAAACATACACTTTTATCCTACCTTTTCTTATATTATACACCTCTGAGCAAGCACTGAAACTGAGAAGGAATAATTTCTGTACAGAATTAGAATAGCCAATAAATTTCAAAAAATGAACAGAGGCCATAGCATTCCTACATCACTGCTTTGCAGCCCCTTATGAATGACCCCTATAGATAGAGACACAGATATCAGTGGCCTTCAACATCTGGAAAGAGACACAATTAGGCAACTGTCCATGATAAACCACCTAGAAGGTAATGCCTTGCCCTCCCTAACCACCACCAGATAGAACTGGGTGTCACCAAGTTTCCATTGGAACTACCAATTTTCCAAAGTAGGAAACAAATAGGTTAAAAACAAGGATTCAGGCAGGGGAGATATCTCAGTGGCATAAGCTCCTGCCTCATAAGCACGAGATCCTGAGTTCAATCCCCAGTGTCAAAAGAAAAAGGATTCATTCAGCAAAATTCAGAATGAGGGAAATTCTACTGAAAAAGACCTGATTTCTTTGCTTCCAGTGATACTTCAAGGAAGAACAAAAGAGAGGTGGAAGGGAAATATAGGTCAAAAAATAATTAAAGGACTATAAACTAATGGATATGTTAAGTTCTTTTAGTTCCTAATTCAAACAAACGACACTCACACATAAAAATCTTTCGTTGCATAGCAACATGTAGGTCAATGATCACCTCATAAAATTATAATGCAGCTGAAAAACTCCTATCACCTAATGAAATCACAGCCACCATACAATCATAGCTCACACATTATTATTCAGTACATGTTTATGGTGACACTGGTATAAAAAATCTACTGCACTTAGTCATATAAAAGTATGGCACACAGGCCAGCAGACTAAAGTGCCTGTTTAGACAGGTGCAGAGACCAGGCTTCGATCCCTGGTGTGCTGTGCCAGCCCCATCCCCCGGGACGCAATGAGTCAGCCATTGATTGAGACTGAGCATGGTGGTGCTCACCTGTAATACCAGAGCTCGAGAGGCTGAAAGTAGGAGGATCACCTTAAGTCCGATCTATGTAGTGAGACCCTGTAGTCCTTTTACTAAACTACAGTTGTTAAAAAGCAGAGCACATACAATTATGCACAGAACATAAATCGTGATAGTGATAGCAAATGCCTATGTTACTGCATTATATATTTAATATACTGTAATCTTTATTGTTAAGGATATACTTGCACCCATTTTTTGAAGTTTATTATGAAACGCTATCATGTTATGCCAGCAGGAATATCTCCTGACTGTATCATCAACTGATTGACCTGTACCATCTGAGTGTATATACACTCTACAGTGTTGTACAGTAGCAGAATTTTCCTAGAATATATCCTATCTGTAAGGAACACATGCTGGTATATACAGTACCATGAATGTGTGTGTACATACCCAGGCATCCTTGTGTGCACATTCGTCTGTGTGTTATGTATGTGTGTGTGTGAAAAATGTGGGAAACATTCAACACTGACATTTGATGATGTTTAGCAATCAGCGTTAGCTTTTTAGAAGTGATGATATTTCTGTGCTTGAATATTTTACATTCATTATATTTCAGGCAAATACTAAAATACTTACAGAGCAAATGACAGATAACTTAAAATTTATACAAAGTAGAATGTGAGCAGAGGGGCAGGCAAAGGTGTAAATGAAATAAGCCAGCCTTTTGCTGGTTCTGTGGAAGCTGAGTGAGTTGCTCAGTATCCCAGCTACTGAGCTACACAGCTCGAACTCGTATCTTGCCTTTCTGGTTATAAATTCTAAACTTTCTCCAATACCCTGAGATTCATTTCAAGTGCATCTCCACAGACACCATTTCCAAATTGATTATTACTTCATTATCTAGCTTTGCAGAATTTTCTGCACATTAAATAAGTCTTTACTGACATTTTGTATTGATCACAAAACTCATTGAAGCCATGTAAAAGAGGTGATACATTATGAAAAAGATGTTTTTAAATAAACAACAGATCTCTTGAGTTGTTGTTGCTTTTTATGTGTCTGTGTGTGTGAGTGTGTGTGTGTGTGAGTGTGTGTGTGCACGTGGTGCTTGAAATCACATGCAGAACCTCCTACAAGTTTGGCAAGCACTAGGCCACACCCATAAGTCCAGGGCTTTTTAAATGAATGCTTTTGTTAATATATTCTACTCAGAACTGAGAGTGACCATCTACTAGAAATGAACCTGAAGTGTACAATAGTTTACAAAGACCATTCATACATTATATGGTTTTCCAAATTCTTTAAAAACATCATCACTGTCTTCTTACTTATCTTGTTGTGCCAGGGATTTATGGAAACCAGAAGAGAAAACTGCAGTCCCAAGGACCCTAGGGCAAGACTTAATAGTACCCTAGAGGCCTCACAGAATTGATATCCATCTTAGCAATGCAGAGCAAAGGAAACTACATGCTACACTAGAGTTTTCTTTCTTCCTTTCTTTCGTTTTGTTTTGTTTTGTTTTTTGTTTTTTGTTTTTCAGAACTGGGGATTGAACTCAGACCCTTATGCCTTTTTTCACTGCCATAATATAAGCACAAATATTTATAAATCAGGTTAATCTCAGTATAATATTGGGTGACTTCTTTAGACAGCCTCTTTGAGGAAAGAAAAGTCCTAGTCATACACGTAAGTGTCAGGGTGCACCTTCTTCTGAAATACTGCCAAGACATCAAAGAAATACTAGCTTTGAAATTTTTCCAACTTCTTCACCAAGTCAGCCAGGATCCTGAGACAGATCATTCTTCTTTTATGACTTTCCACTTTCACATTTGCTTCTCTCCCATGCCAGAATTATCTATGTGTTTCTTCTCTATAGTATTTGTTAAAGAAAAGCTAACTAGATCTATAAACCCTAGCTACAATATGGGTTTTATCAGATAGCAGAGTATATTTACTGGCTGTTCACGTATCACTGCAGCTGTAGCCAAGAATATTTTGTAACCACAATTTTTTAAACTATGTTTAGTCATAGTTATATATGTCCACTGCTGTGGAACTTTTCATTGATCCATATTTTAAAAAAAGGAACACTTTGCAGTCGAGCCTCATTATATCATTCACTTTGTTAAACTCCACTACATTTAATGTGTCACATGGTCTCTCTAATTATATATTTTGTCATTGCTACAGTTACTTCATTATAATAGGTGCTATTGTTTGTCTATTACTCATCACCTCTGTACCAAAGGTAAATCATGCAGATGATCTATTAAGGAAAAAAAGAAACACATCAGCAAGCAAATCCTTCATCGACCATTCTTGAGCTTCACTGTGCTAAAATTTCACATTGCAGAACAATTTCAGATCTTGAAACACAAACCTGTACTTTGAGAGTTTTGAAAGAAAATGACAGCTGTGACTAGAACAAAGTCAGAGGAATAACAAGAAACTTCTGCTGTATGAAATTCTCTTTGGTGATTATGATAGTCTGCATATTCACCTAAAATGAATATTTTTAGAGTCCTGGCCTCCTCTGTGATGGTTTTAGTGGGAGACACTTTGGGGACCTGACTCAATGGTGATGGTGGTGTCCCCAGTAATCAGATCAGTGCCCTTACAGAAAGAAGAAGAGGGGCTTGTTTACCCTGCCCAGAATTAACAATGCATTATTTAAGTGAAAGTGATAAGAAGGCACTATCTATGAACAAAGAGCCCTCAGCAGACATTAAAACCACCAGCTCCTTAATCTTAAACTTCACGGATCCAGAAGTGCAAGCAATGAAATTTTCTTGTTTAAAACTAATCCAGTTTATGTTGTTTTGTTACAGCAGCCCAAAAGGATCAAAAGAGTAATGAGTTATCACAAGAAGCTACCCCTCTTAAAAAGATTAAAATTTACAGGATACTTTAAAGGTCCTCTTTTCTTTTTTCATTTGATGCATTGCATATGAATAGTGCAGAGATCTTGAAAGAATACATATATTAAAATATGAAGAAATTGGCCACAGGCCCACATCTATCATCTGTCATTTTTAAAAATTTATGGAGGGCTAGGAAGACAGAGTGCAACTGTATCATCTTTCATATATATATATATATATATATATATATATATATATATATATATATATATATATACACACACATATACATATATGTATGTGTGTATGTATATATATACATTATATATATTATACACATATATATATATATTAATGTAACTGGACACCTACCAAGACAAATGATCCAAAAACTCATTGTCAAGAAAACAAAATGGTATAGATTATATAGGGAAACACATCCTTTAAAAAAATAAAAACATTTCATTACTCTTTGACAAAATTATAGATGTAAGCTATTAGAAGACACTAATACCTTCTTCCACATATCCCCTACCCCCCCCCTTTTTAATGTACTTAGTATAGGGCCTTACTACACAGATGGACTTGTAGTGATCCTCTTGTTTTCAGCCTTCCAAGTGCTGGGATTACAGGCATGCCACCACACCCTTTCTCAGTTGCTGTCTCAGTGCATTCCAGGGGCAGGGCTGGCACAGCACACCAGGGATTAAACCCTGGTCCACTTTAGTCCACTGAGTTCTCTAGCCTCTGCCCCAACACCATTTTCTTTATTCATTTTCTGCCTTAATCCTCAACCAGCATTTAGTAAGGGAAAACAAAATGCCAGAAAATGTGCAGAGTAGCCCTTTCCCTCAAGTAAAAACTGATCGAGTGATTAAAGCAAACAAGCAATTTCATTACAATGAGTTTACATATTCTAATAGATTAAAATAGTAGTTGTATTTGTGTCTGAAGGAAGGTCCCAATACCTCTATGTACATAGAAATCTCTTCTGATATTACTTGAATGATATAGTCATTAATATGCCAAAAGAAGTTGCCAAGATTGGGGTCAGAGTGATGGCTCACCGGAATAAGCGCTTCCCTGGCAAGCACAAGGGCCTGAGTTCAATCTCTGGTTCCACCAAAAAAAAAAAAAACAAAAAAGAAAAAGAGTTGCCAAGATTATGTAACTACAACCGTACAGAAGGAGAAACAGCATGCTACAGTCATTCATCTTTGACCAGAGTAGTTGAAAACCCTTTTCTACAATACTCATGATGAATTAAACAAGATGCTCAGTAATATTGTACCCACTTACATCTAAAGCTCTTTCAAAGTAGAGGTTAATTTCTTTCCTAGGTAAAATATCCAGGATAAACATAAAGTTGGTGTCTAATGCATACTAATTACACACTCAAAATTAGATGAAAGCAGAATTAAAATTCCAAGTGACCTTGGTAAATTGAACTATCAACAAAAACTCAATGAAGACTAGAGTGTGGGTCTGTCCTTAGCAGCCAGCACTGGTCAGTTTCCTTCACTTTGAGAAAATATTTGGTATACTCAATTCAAAAGAAGGACCTGTTTACCTGTCTCATAGTTTCAGGGGTGCCAGTCGATGATTATCTTGCTCCACTGCTTTTAGGCCTCTGGTGAGGCAGAAAGTCATGGCAGAAGCACATGGAGGAAGAAAGCTGCTCAGCCACAGTAGCTGGGAAGCAGAGAGAATAGTGTTCCCAGAGAGAAAAGAAAGGATTAAAGACAAAATGCACCCTCCGCAGGTGTTACAGCCATGACCCTCTTCCCCCCATCTGGGCCCTAACCTAGAGTACCCCATTCCACTGTGAACTCAAAAAGATTAACCAAGTGGATGCACTTAGCACCCTCCTGACCCACGTGCTCTATGAGCCATGACTAAATAAGTGAGCATAATGATAAGCAGGGGTTGGCCCCTAGAATAAATTATTGAATGAAATTTGGGTATCCCCTGTGGATCTTTTTTCCCTCCTGGAACTCTAATCTGATTAAAATCTGGTAAAGATTACAAGTGGTGAGAAGATACTATTGGGAAATGTGGGTTCCAGACCTAGTACAACTGCTCTATCTGTGTCAAAGCTGGCTACTTTCCTGAACCTTGGGAACCCATTTATGAAGTAAGAATTTATGGGCTGGTGAGATAACTCAGCAGTCTAAAGTGCCTGCTTATACAAGTGCAGGGACCACAGCTTGATCCCCAGCACCACATGCCGTGCCAGCCTTGGCCCCAGGATGGGCTGAACTGGGCACCAAAACAAAGGAAGAATTTAAATTTTTATAGGTCTTTTCCTGATTTAAAAGCTACAATCTAAGTTTATGAAAAATTTACATGTAAATATCATAATTAGATTATAAAAAATGTTTCAAACATCTACTCAAATTTTTTATTATACTTCAAAGTTTACATTTTTCTTCTTGTCTACTTACGGTACATCTCTAATAGCCTCCTCTTATATTACATTTTCACTTTTCCACATCCCAAGTATTTTGAGATTAAATTGTCCCATCATCTTCAAAGTGACTCCTCAAATGAAATTATGTTGTATAATATACAACTATGAATCCTGTCTACCACAAGGTCCTTTTCCCTTAGCCTCTGCTAGAAAGTTCTTATGTATGAAAAAATTTAGGGTGAATTCTATAGTAATATTCAACTTATCAATAATTAAGATATCACTAATTCCTGTGCCCTTCTATTAGCAACAATTTTAATTCAGACCAAGAAAGATATTTAAGCATACAAAAAACACATAAGATATATATTCACTTCAAAGTAAAGTCATATTAATATGCTGAACTGTAAAGGACTCAAGTCAACAACTTCTAAAATTGCCAGTTCTACAGATAGCCCACTACTATTATGGACTACTGGACTATGTTGGAATATTTTGCTGAATTCACACACCTACATTTAAATGGCAATGGAATACCCATCTCTGACAAAACTAAACAAAAAAGGGGACACAAATGAAGGACATTTTGTATCTGTATGTGCGACAATAGTTAGGATAGATATACAGCTACTTTCTCTTAATTTAATGAGAAGAAAGATTTGTACTAATAGTGTTTGTACAGAATATCATGTCTGCATCTTGTACTATGAATAACCACTACAAAGACAGCAATATTCAATGTACTAATTATTGAAACTGTCCTATTAATCAGTTTTGAAACTTTCTCATTGCTATTTGTTTCTCAACAAAATTAATAAAAATATATTCACTTAGCACTTGGAAAGGGAGATCAAGGGATTCAATGTTCTCCCCCTTTCCAATATTAAACTCCAAAGACAGAGTTTTTAAAAAATACAGTTAACTTTAAAACACTACCTCTCCTTTGATGTTGTCATTGTATTAAAATATCCTTAACCTTTAAGGATAGAAATCTATTATTTATATTGCCATACAATGTCTACGGCCCACATTATCATATTATCAGAAAACAATTAGTTTACAGATATGTTTTGTTTTAGTCTGCCATTTATTACAAAGAAAATTAATTTTTAAGAAATGTTTACTTTCTAAAAGGCCTTTCTAAATTCTTCCAATATAATTAATGTTTTCAGGAGGCTTTGTCATTAATCAGAAAATTAGAAGATTGTATTGTTCAATACTCACCAAGCATTTAGCATCCAATTAGTCTTATATTGATGTTTTACAAATGCAACCGAGTTCTCTCATCGGGGATGACACAGAGACTGTTCCCACCCTATTCCCAAGGAACCCATGCGTTACCCAGAAAAGAGCCCAAGAGAAATTTCTGAAAGACAAATGTTGTAGAACTAATCAGTCTAAATTTAAATTCCAGGAAAAACACATCCTAGAGCACATTTGTTTAGGCGTTGTGCTTTTATTCTTTTCAATTTGAAGGAATAAATTTTTTTGAGTACATGAGTTCTTCAGGTTTTCTTGACTTTTTCTTAATCTTATTGATTCAGAGCTTGGATTTCTCATCAAATAAAAAAATGGTAAAATTATAGAAAGCCCCTATGGGAAAAGTGAGAATTATTTAAAGCTGCTACAGATATTATAGTACAATTTTAATGATATATTAATAAACTTAGAAAAAGGCACATTTTACGTAGGATTTTCAGATATAATTTGAAGCAAGGCAATTCTCTAATCAGCATTTTATTAAGTGGAATAAATCTAATTTTTCAATGAGTCTGATTGACATGCACTTCTCTGTGCATTAAAAAAATCTTGGTCACGTGGAGCTGAGGGCGGGTGTCTCCAAGCAGATCTGGACTTACATGGCGACTCTTGACGCGGCCGACTTCCCTCAGCCTGTGCACCACAGGATCCCCAACTTCAAGTTCAGGAGATTGGAATCCCGGGCCTTCTCACCTTTTTTTATTTGAAATAGAATCTTACTAAGTCACTGCACTACCTGAGCTGAGCTGGAACCTAAGATCTTCCTGCCTCAGCCTCTTAACATCAGCCTGAAGCCTGTTGCTGCTGTGACACTATCCCTGGGGACAGTATGGAATGAAGGCCCTGCGGGTGTGCCCCGCCTCTACTGGCTTGGGAACAAAACATGGCTTGCCTAACCTAGACCTTAGTTTCCTCGACCTTCAAAAAAGCAAGACAACACAAGCTGCTCGTCTATGTAGTTCTCATAGGAAAACGTTTGCTTGGAAGAAGCACCGTGGCAGTGCGTCAACTCAGGTTGCATATTTTCTGAGAAAAGAGAAATACTTTTGAAAACATGGACTGCCGTGCAGGGCCTGCAGGACCTGAACTGTGACTCCCAGCACCCCAGCAGGACTCTCGCAGGCAGGGCCAGCTCTGGCCCTCACTGGTTCCTAGCCACCCCTTAAACAGCTGTTCCCTGGGGTGGTTGCTGCAGTTGCTGTGCTGTTTAGCGCTTGTCCCCAGGGAGAGAGCTGTATGTGAAGAAGGGGCAGAGGACTTGAGCACAATCATTTTAAATCCTGACTCGCCTGAGCCAGCCTCAGTGGCGCACACCCGTCATCCCAGCACTCCGAGGCTGAAGCAGGAGGATCGAGTGAGTTGGGGCCCACTTAAAACCAAAACCAAGCAAACCAAAGGAGATCCGTAAATAAGACATGAAAGCCCACACTGGGCGGGGCCTGCTGGCTCTTGCTTGAGCCTGGGGACGAGGCATTTGCTTACTGGACGTCCTCACTCTGTGCTCCCAACTCACCCTGTCTGCAGGGGGCACCTTCACCCTGGGAAGGCAGGTGACCAGCAGAGTCCCTTACCGCCCTGCCCTCTCCAAGGCTCGTTGAGGTGCCTGCCTTAGAGAAAGCTGGCCCAAGGCGGCTCAGCGAGATCTGCAGCTCTGGACCGCCCTGCAGCACCTGTGCATATGTGAACCTATTTAAACAGAAAACCACATACATACAGAGAAAAATGTAGATCATTTTTGTAAAATTATTAAAAGATGCAGTAATGTACAGTGTTACTTGAAGTAGAAAATTAAAGTGACATATAGAGACCAAAAAAAAAAAAAAAACTTTGCTTTGGAGGCAAGGTGTCCAATACAAGATTTATCCCTGCTTCTTAGAAGCTGTGTGGCCTTCTCAATTCAATTACTTACAAAAATGGGCAACAACAGTAATTGCTTCTGGAATGACTATGAGAGGTAAAAACTGCCTGGAACACTGTAAATCCTTGGGTTTAAAATCTGTAATGTCTACAGATCCCCACAGAGAAGAAAGGCCTCACATGCTTCTGTCTCTATTTGTATACTGGCCCTTGGATGTCCCTAGTGCACAGGGACATCCAAGGGCCAGTATACAAATAGAGAACTTGGGCTACTCTCCACTTTCTTCAGGGGTTCTCCCTTCTTACTGCCACCAACTTTTCAAAGAATCTGATCATGGCCACAAAAGTAGATTCCAGGCACTATGGGACTGGCTAGGTGCAAAATAGTTTATCATTCTTTATAGCTGAGTCATTCTCCTTTATATACAAACACCATTCCTCAGGTGATGGACATTTTGGTTGCTTCCAAGATTTGGCTATTATAAATTGTGCTTCTATAAATATAGGTACACATATATCACTATGATATGATGTGTTCAGTTCTTTTGGGAAACTTTCCAGTAGGGGGATAGCTGGCTTGAATGGGATTTCCAGTCTTTGTTTTTTAATCTCCACACTGACTTCCATAATGGTTGCACCAGTCTACATTCCCACTAGCAGTAGAGAAAGGTTCCTTTTTTCTCACAGCCTCTCCAATATTTGTTGTTGGTTGATTTCTTTATGATAACCATATTAGTATGCTGAGCTGTGAAGGGCTCAAGTCAACAACTTCTGACATTGCCAGCTCTGTGACTAACCCACTACTATTATGTACTACTGGACTATATTGGATTATTTTGCTGAATTCACGCACCTACAATATTTGAATAGCAATGGAATACTCATCTCTGACAAAACTAAACAAAAAAGGGGGATATAAATGAAGGACCATTTTGTAGTGAATAAATTAGATAGATAGATAGATAGATAGATAGATAGATAGATAGATAGATAGACAGATGATATGAAGTAGTTAGGATAGATATACAGCTACTTTCTCTTAGTTCACTGAAAAGAAGGATTTATACTAAAAGTGTTTAGACAAGATATCAACTCTACATCTTATACTATGAATAACTAACTACTAGGCAGACCACAATGTACAATGTATTAATTATTGTAACTGTCCTAGTAACCTGTCCTGAAACTGTCTCATTGCTATTTCTTTCTCAATAAATTAATTTTAAAAAATAAAAAATAGGTAAAACTTGGGAAGAAAACCATAGAGAAAGGTAACTCTTCTGGCAGATATTCTGTCATCCTCATCCTTGTCCCCCAGGACGTTCTTCTTGGTGTTTGTTCATCACTTTCCCAGGAGATCTCATCCATAAGAAAGTTTCAACTCCTTATTCATGCACTGATGAATCCAAAACCTATAGCGTGAAACAATAATTCTGGCCTGGACTCCAGACCAAAGTTACCACTACTCACATCTCCTCTAGGTGGGATCCCCAAGAGGAAATTTTCAATCTCAAAAATGTTTAATGTTATGCCACTTATCTCCACCTAGGCAGGGCTCTAACTCTATCACCAGCACCAGTCACCTGACCCAGCCTGCACCAGACTCTTCGCTCCCATTCTCACATATTCAGCCTTCAGGACTGGTAATTCCCACCTCCCACCTCTAAATTATCCCTTTTTTCTTTCTCTCTTTCACCTTTCTTTTCCCGGGGCTTTTACCAGTTCGCACCAGAATGACTGCAGAGGCTCTCCTGCTAGTCTCCTTGGCTTCTTACTCTGCCTCCCCCACCACAGACTTTTCCAAATAGCTCAGCAATGTGGGCCTCAAGAGAGTCCACAGCTACATGGGAACTAATAGCCTGGCAGCCGCATAAAAAGTTATTTATTTATGCTAGACCCAGAGTGAGTACAAAGATGGCCATAAATAATGCAGGCAGAGAAACAAGTCTCTTTGATATGACAGAAAGGGGTAACTATCAAGAGCTGTGAAGAGTGAAATTTTTATCGTGCTTGGAAATTCTCAAGTTAGCCTGCCATATTTTTACTGATGTTGGCAAGAGACATCAGACTTCCAGGTCAAAGAAGGAGGACTCCGTTACTCCTGTCACAGCAAGCAGTCCGAATGCATTTGGAAAAGATTTTCAAAATCGCATTGCGTTGATTTTTCTTTCTCTTCAAGTCCCACAGTTGTGACACAAAGCAGCCCGTGTAGCTGTTGCAATTGCATTGATTTGTGTCACAGCCGAGGAATCCTGAGCATACAGAGCCTAAATCTTTATAATGGGCCACAAGCCAATTTTTCTTTGCTCTGAAGGAAGAAATTATCTTCTTTTATGCTGGACACGAAGCAAATCTTCCTTCTGATTGAGAGATTCAGAGGAGGCATTACCTTCCACAGCTGGTCACTTTTTAAATATCCCTGAAAAGATATTATAGAACAAAATGACAGTGCCCTGAGAGAACACTAGATAACTCTAAGTAGCTAGGCTTCAAATTCATGCCAGCCTCTGACACTCCTGAGTAGTATGATTTCTATCTATATCCATTTGCTCACCTGAACCTGAGAGTAGCACTCATCCCTAACTCTGTCATTTTACAATATCAAATGAAATCACCTGCGTCAAAGCATCTTAGAAACAACAGAGCCCAGTGCAAATTATTTGTTCTGCGCTCTTCTAGAAATATTTTCTTGGTTCTTACAGAAATGAAAGTGATTTAGATTGTTAGGATAAAAATTAAGCATCAACTAATAACACAATTACTAAATGTTGTCCTTGGGTGGTATAAAGTAAAAACTAAGACGCATTCATTGACTGAAAGATTTCACAGACTAGGAACCAACAGCAAAAAAGACCTCAAAGAACCTGATTTTGAAACAAACAAAAGACCTGACCAGACATTCTTAAATAGACAAAACACCAATGGTATTTGAAGATCTACTTAGCCTTGTTAATTGTAAATAAAATGCACATCAATTAGGATAGTCATTTCCAAAAAAGGAAAATTTACTGGCAAGGATAGAGAAAAAAGGAACACTATCCCCTACTGGTGGGAATGTAAATGTGTAGAGCTGTTATGGAAAGCAACCGGAAGTTCCTCGACAACTTAAGAATAGAAGTACCATAGGATTCAGCAGTCCCACTACTGGGAATACTGCACACCCAAAGGAACGAAATCATTGTGTCAAAGAGGCATCTGCACTCCTGCGTGCGGCATCATCCACAGGAGTCAGGACAAGGAATCAACATAAGCATCCAATCAAAGTGTTTCTAAAACTGGTGTGTATATGTATATACAACACATTATTATTCATTAAAAAACATGAAGCCTCAGAGCAGGGATTCAGCTCGGTGGTGCAGCATCTGCCTGACCAGCCTGAAGTCCTGAGTTCAATTCCTGGCATCCAAAAATAAAGTCTTATCATTTGAAACCTGGAGGTTATACACCAAGTAAGATAACTTAAGCGCAGCAGACAAGGGGTCCAATGTTACAATTGCACGCAAGAATAAGGTGTAGTCTCTCACACAGAGTAAAGTGACTACAATTAACAAATTTCAAGATAACTAGAAGAGAGGATTTTACTTTACCAGAAAGCAATATTTACACTCACTGCCCTTATATGATCATCACACATCCGTACAAATAACAAACCCCATAAATATGCACAAGTGTCAATCAAAATAATAATAGCTTTGAACTAGAAGAAATTATCCAAGCTGAATGATGAGGTTGAAGCAAGAACTGAAAGCAACAGAGCAGCAGAGCACCACAAGACGGTGCCAGAGCTGCAACATTTGGCGTAGGGCTCTCCAAAGAAGAGAAAAGAGGCCCTGGTCTGGAAGAGTTGCTGGATAGAAGTTAGGTAGGAGGAATAAATTCTCATTGCACAGAAAGGCATCTATAGTTAATATATAATATATAGTTCAAAAATACCCAGAAAAGAGGATTTTTTTAATGTCACCACAAAGGAAATACAAATGTTGGAGGTGACAGATGGGTCTCATTGTCCCACTTTGATCATTAAATAAAGTATACATGTATTGAATGTCACACTGCACCCCATAAATCCATAAAAATTATGCATCAATTAAAATAAAACATTTTATAGGCAGGCCTAGTGTTGCAAATTCGTAGCCCCAATACTGCTTTTTTTTCTTTTTTTGATCTTTTTGAGGTAGGGTTTTGCTGTGCAGGCTGGTCTTAAGTTCACTTTGTGGCCCAGGTTGGTCTGGAACTTGCAATGACCCTCCTGCCTCAGCCTTCCTCTAAGTGCTGGGATTACAGGCATGCACCACCATGCCTGGTTAGTGACCCCAGCATTCTTGCAGGCTGAGACAGGAGAATAGCAAACTCAATTCCAGTCTGGGTCTCCAAATCAAAAAAAAAAAAAAAAAAAAAAAACTTACAGGTACAAGAGGGCAAGGGTTCTGGGTTCAGTCACTAGTACTTTAAAAAAAAATTTAAAAAGAATTTCATCACATAGAGAATAAGCAGATTTTCAAAGGACAGTGACCAGGGCTAGCCAGATAGCTCAGAAGATTAAAGCACCTGCTTCGGCAGATACAGAGACCAGGGTTCGAATGCCGGTGCACCATGCCAGCCCCACTCCTGGGGCGCGCTGAGGCATTGATTCATTGAGACTGGACAGAGTGGCACACGCTTGTAATCCCAGTGTTAGGAAGGCTGAAAACAGGAAAATCACCATCAGTCTGATCTTCTAGTGAGACCCTAAAGATCCTGTACTAAATACATTAACAAAAAAAAAAAAAGACAGTGACTAAGACAGGCTCCAGTGACAGGATGAAGTAAAGAAGCTTATGGTTATCATTAGCTTACGTGGTTTGGAGAAATCTAAGAACTCACTACATTCAACAATCTCTTCACCAGTGAAAAACAGATGTGAAAATGTTTGGTAACCTTTTCAATGGTTGTCCATTATCTGGTGACAAGGTCAGAGCTAGAAGCCATCATGTCTGGCCTTTGGTTTGGTGACAGGCCTTGATAGGAATTTCCTTTTCTTAGGGCCTGCCAAATAGCTCTGTGGATCAAAGCATGTGCAAGCTGGCGCAGGGGCCAGGGGTTCGATTCCTGGGCCTGCCATGCTGGCCCTGCCCCCCAGGGCATGCTGAGACAGTGAATTGAGACTGGGCATGGTGGCATGTGCCTGTAATCCCAGCTCTTGGGAGGCTGTAAACAGGAGGATCACTATGAGTCCAATCTAGTAGTGAGACCCTGAATACCCTGTAGACCCTTCCCTAAAATACAAGGGAAAAAAAGAATTTCATTTTCTGGCTAGAGTTTTTTTTTTTTTAAGTTGGAAGGCAGCAATGTGGTTTTGCACCAAACATGTTTCTGTCCTCTACAGTCTTACTTCAGTGCCACTTTCATTCCCCCAGAATTATCATGAGTTTGTCCTTCCTATAACTTTTTCTGACCGGTGGATTTTCTCTTTCCTTTATATAAAAATGCCATGTGGAACAAGTTTTCCCTGTGGCCTCCCTCTACCTGGCTCCTTCTGTAGTACCTCTTCGCCATTACATCCTACGACCCACTCACCTCGCCACTTCCCTAAAACCTAACTGCCAGCTATCCCGTCTTGGCATGGCCGTTCTCCTCACTCCACCACACCTCAGCCGAGTGCACCTGAAGCAGACTGCACCAAATGTAAAGTGAAATATGAGCCTCTGATGCTCATATTCACTCAGACTGGATGTAAAGCAACTGCTAGGAAAAGATGGAAGACAAGGAAAGCCATAGCTCATTCACTCTTCCTAGGAATAGAAGGTGGAAATTCACCAATTTGCAGTAAGCCTGCTTTCTGGTCCATCTACTGATTCTGGAGTCTTTCTAAATTTATCACTAATCTCATATTGGAACAGAGTTGGGAAAGATGGCTAGAAATATATTTTTAAATAAATCCCACAGTAGCCCTAGCTCAATAATAACCTTAGATATTAATTGCATAAATTAAATATTTTGGGACAATACAGTGGGGGGGAACAAGTTCATTCAATTTAAATCATGGCTTTAGAATGATTAAAGAGTTCAAAATGTTTTATATTTCAAAGAGAAAAGTATTTAGGAATGCTAATACCACAATCCTTAACTGAACACAAAGCACAAAGACTCCACTTTAAATTTTTATGATCTAATGAATTGACTTTTTTAAATTTTATTAAACATAGAGGTTTTGTTCTTAATAAGAAAATACAGCCAGAGAGTTATAATTTTTTGAAATCGTCTATAACAACAAGCACTTAAAAGCTTTACTTAACCAAGAAGTACTAAAATAAAATCAATAAATATTTGAATGCATACTGTCTGTATTAAATAGCATTCAGAATTAGGACAGCAGTTTTTCCAGTATCATGGAAGTCAAGAATAACGGTATCACAATCAACAGTGTTAATGAGGTTTAAAAAAAAAACAAATCTTGTTCATGATAAATTATGAGTATGGTAATTATGTAGATAAGAACAAATGGCCTTAAATTCCCTAATGAATGGTGAGCCAAGCTACTGACGGGGCAATCAAAATATATTCCATATGTGATTAACAACACTTAAATTTGACATTGACAAATGTTATTTAAGGTATACAGCAGTAAAATCACATGCCAACATCATCTCTAATTCTCCAAATTATGATAAATCATGGAGAACGAGAATTTTGACTAGTGTGCTTATTTTACTTGTACTCTTGGCCTTTTGACTGGAATGCATGCATTCTTTTTGTTGTAATGCATTTGGTTGCTACAGGGTCTTCCTGTGCAGCTCAGGCTTGTAGTGATCCTCCTGTTTTCAGCCTCCTCAGTGCTGAGATTACAAATGTGTGCCACCATGCCTAGACTCAGTGGCTGGCTAGGGCAGCCAAGGTTAAGGCTGCATGGCATGTGGTGCCAGGGATCAAACCCCAGCACCTCACTTGCCTTAGCAGGTGCTTAGTCTGCTAACCTATCTCTCCGGCCCCTAGAATGTACACATTCTTAAATTCAAGTTAGAGATGAAAGGTGTAGGTTCAAGTAAATGTTCCCTACACACACACACACACACACACACACACACACACACACACACACAGATGCAATTAAAATAAATGAAAATTATTCAAGACAACTTCCTCACACATTGAAGAAGCACACAGAATAATCTGTAACTATGGATTATCTTCCCAGTAAGCCCATGAAGGACCTATGATGTACCAGACACTATTCTAAGCACCGAGAATCAATACAAATAATATATACATAGATCTGCCTCACGGAGCTTACAGTCTAACAGATTAAGTAAAGTGAATTCATAACATTACTCAGATATAGACAAAGCTAGCACATATATATTATTATATATATTATATATTACTATGCATACTATATATTATAATATATATAAATGCTATATATAATATATTATACATATGTAAGTTATAAACTTCGAAGCACTTAGAACAAAGAGAATAAGTGAGATTTAACAGAATGAATGGGCCAGCCAAATACCTGAGCAGATTAAAGTGCCTGCAAGCAGGCACAGGGGCCTGGAATTCAATCCCCCTAGCCTCGCCCACAGGTACCCTGAGACAGTGAGTGAGACTGGGTGTGGTGACACGCACCTGTAATCCCAACTCACTGAGAAGCTGTAAACAGGTGGAAACAGGTGGATCACTATAAGTTTGATCTAGTAGTGACAGCCTGAACACCCTGTAGACCTTTCCTTAAAATACAAAAAAAAAAGCATTAATGATGCAAAGTATAATCATATAACTTAGATAAAATTATTCACTCCCTAAGAGTACATTGCCTAAATAAAATCTCAATTTATAATTAAAATATCACCATAAGTGAAAATAAAATATCCACAGTGTCAATAAAACTGCTAATAAAACATTTTACTTGGTGGCCTGAGCTTGACGTGTGAGCATCAGGCGATAGAGCAGAAAAGTCACACATCTGAGCTGCAGCAGTTTCTCACATTAGAAAAACTGGGCTAGGGAACAAAATGCGATGAATGAAAAAGGTCAAACCCTCTCTATCATAAAGCATTATGTCTCCAATAATAAAAAGGTAATTTTTGGAAAGTAACCTAAGATTAACACAGCAAAAAGTCTTTTAAGAAA
Source organism: Ctenomys sociabilis (assembly GCA_004027165.1). Taxonomy (NCBI): domain Eukaryota; kingdom Metazoa; phylum Chordata; class Mammalia; order Rodentia; family Ctenomyidae; genus Ctenomys; species Ctenomys sociabilis. The sequence continues at coordinate 15,476 of PVKA01011735.1, read as the reverse complement.
GCAATACTTATTGTAAGGTCACATGCCCAATATAAACATCAGGAAACGCCCATCTTTTTTCAAAACCCACCCTTCTACCTATTCATAATGCTACTCAAGCAGAATAAAAGTCTAAGCAAAGTGACCAAAATTTTCACTTCTAAACTCCTTAGCAGTTACTACTGAAATTGCAAAGATAACTTCTAAAGCTCAAATTAACTGTGTATACTGGAATATATCTACATATGAGATAATGTCTTCGTTATGAAATGAATAAACTTATTTCTTCAAACTGTAGGAAGTAAGCCAAACTTATACTAGCATGTCTGGTTTATGTTTTGAAATCACATGTATTTTTTTTTTAATGTACTTGGTTGTTGCAGGGTCTCACTATGCAGCTCAGACTTGTAGCAGTCCTGTTTTCAGCCTTGCCAACACTGGGATTATAGGTGTGCACCACTATGCCTGGACTCTGTGGCTGGCTCAACACACCCGAGGGCGGGACTGGTGTAGTGTGTGATGCCAGGATCAACCAAATGCTGTCCCTCCTCTTGCTTAAGCTTGCCTAAGCAGGCGCTTTAGTCCACTGAGCTATCTCTCCAACCCCCCATATGTACATTAAATGGAAAGCTAGAAACTGAAGTAAAACCCTGTCGATTCTGTGCACACGTCAGGCTGAGCAAAGTGCTGAGTCAGTGGCCAGGATTAAGCTGTCTACAAAGTACAAATTGAAAGCATCCACCTTTGTGAATGAAAAGAATGATATTCATTGATAAAATACTCTCAAGCCTTGCAACAGGAACTCACAGTACTAGCTTTCTCTTGAAGCCGGTTAGAATGCAGACTTTCTGGCTGGGCGTGGTGGCGCAGGCCTGTAATCCCAGCACGTGGGAGGCTGAGGCAGGAGGACTGTTGTGAGTTCGAGACCAGCCTGGGCTACAAAGTGAGCTTAAGGCCAGCCTGAACTACATAGTGAGACCCTGCCTCAAAAGACAAAAAAAAAAAAAAAAAAGAATGCAGACTTTCAGGCCCTATTCCAGAACCTCTATTTTAGCAAAACTTTCCCCAAGTAATTTATGTATATAAATAGAAGTTTAAGAGGTACTAATCATAATCCAAGAAAAAAGGTACTAAAGAGCCCATTCCAAATATTTGGCATGAATTTAAACTTCTGCACTCACACACTTTTCTTTTTGCTTGTTTGTTTGCTCATTTTCTCAGGTACCGAGGATCCAGCTCAGGACCTTGCACTTGCCAGGCAGGCACTTATGCTGCTCAGCTATCTCCCCAGCCCCACACTACATTACTTAAAGCTGCCAAGTTCAAAGCGAGCTTAGCATCAATGACACAGTGAGTGATCAGAAAAAGTAAAACTAATATAAGCCACTCATTTTTCTCATTCTACTCCTTCAGGTTGTCCCTTACTAGCAACCAGCCTGGCTCCATATGCAAGTGGGGCCAGAGGACTGTGGCAAAAGAGCCAGGATACACATGCCCCCATTAGCTGTCATTGCATACCCCTCTGTCATTGGTGACATAGTGATGACCCTTAACAGATAGGTCTGTTGACCCATACAGGATTTCACGTTTGAATTGACTTCCCTCATTAATAAATCTGGAGATTTCACATTAAAAAGTTTGCACATCTGAATTCTCTTCAGAAGAGAATCTAACAACAGCACAGTCCAGCATGGTGACACATCAAAGCCAAAGCTCTGCTATGCCAATTAGAAATTGGCCAGAATCGCCACCAGGCCCTGTAGTCTCCCCAACACTGTGGCAGAGGCTCTTGGTTATCAGCTGAAAGCTTCCACTTGGTCTGCTTCACTCATTCACCTTCTCAGCCTGACTCTTAACAGATGTTTGAATCTGCAGCTCCTTCAAGAGGCTCCTGAGCCCGTCGTGTCCCTGACAGAAAGCTAAAAGTGCATAATCCAGGAAAAAGAGCTACTGTTTGTATCAACTTAGTTTGATAAAGTCTTTGTAAGCTAGAGTTGATCTGCTGCATTATATCCCTCACCTTGATGTGTACAATGGTGTTTTGCTTCACAATCTATTTCAACCCAACAGTTTGTTTTAACTGGTTGTTTTTAGACCTGCTCTTCAAATATATAAACAAGAATTGTTCTCATGGGCAGCTACTATGTAACACACTGCTAAGCTATTTCCTTAGATTTGCCTCAAAACTTCATGTCACACTATGAAAAAAGAAATCCCCTGAGAATGTGTCCTTGTCATTTTTTATCACTAAGATACCCCACACATCTAGAAAAATGTTTTTTTTATTTATGGAATGGATGGCTCCATGGTCCTATGCTCTAAAAATTTACACAGTGAAATCTAGATCCTCAGTATGAACATTCTGAAAAGTGGGGATTTGAAGGAAGTTGTGAGAGTGGAATCCCTATGGATGAGACAGTGAGAGAAATGATAGCTCTATCTTATCTCTGTCTCTCTATGTCTGTTTGTCTGTCTGTCTGTCTGTCTGTCTGTCTGTCTCTCTCTCTCTCTCTCTCTCTCTCTCTCTCTGTCTTCTTCCCTTTCTCCTCTCACCATGCTTGATCCTGAACTTTCAGCTTCTAGAACTATGAAAAATAAATGTTCGTGTACATTTCCCCTACTCAATGGTATTTTTCTTTTAACAGAACTTATAGTGCCAAATAAATGTTTATTGAATAAGTGAATAGATTTTCCTAGAAGATTATAAATGTTAAAAATGAATACACACATACTGGCCCCACCCTTCGTGTGTGCTGAGACAGCGACTGAGACTGGGCATGGAGACACACACCTGTAGTCCCAGTGCTTGGAGAGCTAAAACAGGAAAATCACCATGAGTCCAATCTACATAGTGAGACCCTGCAGACCCTGCAGATCTGTACCAAATACATTTTTTAAAATGCATATGTGGATTTTGAATGAACGTGTTTAACTATCATGTAATACATAAAGATTACTCATTTGCCAGCTAAGTTCTACTTGAACTAACCAAACCAGTCAATTTTTTTTCAATGACTATGAAAGCAAGAACCAGAAGTACCTAAGGACACATAAGACAACTGGTTTACACCAACAAAATTATAAAGACTAAGCAACATAATTAAACTGAATTATAAGACTTAGTCTCATTCAAATTTATATCCCCAAGTTGTTTTCTTTAAACATCTCTAATCATCATCACCGTCACCATCTAATTTTTTAAATATATTTGGTTGTCACAGGGTCTCACTACACAGCTCAGACTCATGGTGATCCTCTTGCTTTCAGCCTCCCTAGCACTGGGATTACAGGCTTGCACCACTGTGCCCTCACTCTGTGCTGAGCTCCACACACCCTGGGAGCTAAGGATGGAACCGTGGTCCCTGTGCTTGCCTAAGCTCGCCCAGACAGGCATTGTAGTCCACTGAGTCATCTCTCCAGCCCTCACCATCCAATCTAAAAAAGCAGAAGAATTTTTTCAGGTTGCTTATTTACTGAAGTGTATCTATGGAATACTTGTACAAATGCCTGTAACTACGATAGATGCAACTTGACCTTAAATACTAATAATAAGTTCTTCCAGGCAAACACAAGTCATGCATTCCATATCATGATGCTGAGCAGGGGTGGAAACATAAAAAAAAGTCTTCAGTTATCTTGAAACAAAGTCACTGAAGAAAAGGTGGTGCTGAGAAACTGAGGTATGAGAAAATGAAGTGATTGTCTTTTAATTACATGGTTATTTATTTTTAGGGGTATTAAAAAAACATCTCCAGCTGCCTTGCCACCACCCTACATTGGTATTATAATAGTTATTTGCTAATCTTAAAATCCAATTAATGAATTTTAACTAGCAACTAGTGATGGAAGGAGAAAATATATCTTCAAAGAGGAAAATCTAAATTTTGATTCAATTCTGAACATATATTTATAAAAACACCAGAAAAGGTTTGTGACAGCCATAAATACGTATTTCAGCTGGAAACTTTTGTCCTACAACATTCCAAGAACTAAACACAAAAAAAAAACAACTTGTGTTAGAACGTTTGCTTGAACTTAGTGGCTGCCTGAACGGGACATTGTTTTCATGGAGTATGAACCCCAAATGCACTTTTGCTCTCCTGCTAGCCTTTAGATCATGTCTCTAAAACGTGGATCATCTACATCCTTCTTCCCATACACCATAAAAAAGGTGGATTAAAGCTACAGCTATTTTACTCAACTCAATTCAATTTTCTGAAGAAAAATTCACAAAAGAATAAGACCCGGTCACTGTCACTAGGTTTGCTGGCTCTTTCTAAGGAGAAACATTTTTTTTAAAGGCATATTCTCAATGCATATTGAGAATATGCACTGCATATTCTCAATATGCAGTTCAGACTGGCCTTGAGATCACTTTGTAGCCCATTCTGGTCTCAAACTCACAACGATCCTCCTGCATCAGCCTCCCAAGTGCTGGGATTACAGGTGTGCACCATTATGGCAAAGAACAAATTTTCTGAACACTCAGCATCAACAAATTTAACCATGTCATTCCCTATATATAAAAGGTAAAACCAAGAAAGAAAAGTGTGAGAATAACCAGATATCTCTATACTAAATTAAATAGCACTGGATCGTGCCTCTGTGAATTTGGAATTGACCACAAGCTACTGCAGATTATATGGATACGTGCTCATTTCAATAGCATTATATGCTCTATTATTTCTATAAGCCACGTTTAGAGCTTACTTGCTCGAACAATAGAGTCCAGCAAAGTCTCTTCTATCACTGAGTTGAAGTTCTGTTTTTAGGTTCCTATTACCATGTAACACATTTTTAGTTCTCTATCTTTGCTTGCTCCAACTCATAAGGGCAAAAAAAGATGAAGCAAAGGAAAAAGCAAAGTGGGACAAAATACACACTTTGATTTCCTCCTCCCCATCCTCTTCCTCTCTCCCCTCCCTACTTCACCCACTTCTTGCTCCTCCTTTCCCTTTTCCTCCTTTTCACCTTCCTATTCTTCCTCTTCCTCCTCCATTTCTGGTATCCGAATTTGAACCCAGGCCTTCACACTGAACCACATCCTCAGGCCTTTTTTACACCTTTTTTGTTTTAGTCCTTGCTAACTCACTAAATTCCTCAGACTGGGCCCAGTCTGGAACTTCCTCAGCCTACCAAAGCACTGAGATGTCATGTGTGCAGCCCAGCTATTTGTATACAGATTTTTCTCATAATAAATGAAGCATGTCATGGATATTAGAAATGGGGCCACTAGAAGAAAGTATATTTATTTCCACGAATACTTAAACATAGAGATCTCCAAGAAAGACATTTTATAAAGGAAAAGAAGGACTCAGCCACAAAACAAAACAACACAACACATGGAAACATGATGGAATTTTAACATAGATAATAATTTTAAATGATGGGTTTTCTTTTTTTCCCCCCAGGAAAGATCTTTCTCCTCATAGCCCAGTCAAACTGACTTAAAAACTTTTAATTCCAAAGCATACTTTTTCAAAAACCTCCATCTAGTGTCTTATGGTTACTTTTGTAGGCTTGTTTATAAAGAATTACCTAATCCATGAAAGCAAAATGTCGTTCTGTATTATTAAGTTCAACAGAAACTTCCATGTGCTACGGTAGGAGGCCATAGGCAATTAACGCTGCAAATTGGAAGGTTTAGAATATTTGCATGACCTTTAAAGGGCAACCCATTGCCCATTTGTGTGTATGCAATTAGCTAGCAACTAGTTCACAGCAGCAAACTTCATAAAAATATGAGAATATTTAGTAAAACAAACTTTGCATTCATCAAAAGCTACGCTGGACCCTCCCGACTTCCCATGGGTAGTTAGCTTTGCACAGTGCAAGGAGATGCAGAGGCAAAGCAGAGCCAGACAAGGTGGTGCACGCCAGTAATCCCAGCACTCAGAAGGTTGAGGCAGGAGGATCACTGCAAGTTCAAGACCAGCCCAGACTACAATGTGAGTTCAAAGCCAGCCTGAATTCTGTAGCAAGAATCTCTCTCAAAAAGACACACACACACAAAAAAAAAAAAAAACCAACAAAGCAGGCTTACTTCTCTAGAGTCCTCTCCGCTTTGTCAAAGTATTAAATTCAGCCCATTGCCATAATTGCTAGAATGCAGCCTTATCACAGTATTGAATCTGACTGTGAAGCATTTTTAAAATCCACTGTATAACAGAAGAAATATGGCTGGGGAGAGAGCCCAGCACTCTAAGCGCCTGCCTGGCAAGCGAAAAGACCTGGGTGCAATCCCTGGTAGCACATGCCATGCTGGCCCCAGAACCTTGGGCACACCAAATCGGCCCCAGGAACCAAACGTGGTGATTTATGCCTGTAATCCCAGCGCTGAGAATGCTGAGAAAGGAGGATCACTATGACTCCAAGCTGCGTAGTATAACAATGTACTGAATGCATTAATAAATACATAATTAAAAATATTTTTAAAAAGCAGCAAGATGAATATAAATTTAATTGAAATGCTACACTTGTACAGTAGCAATACTCCTATTGTCAGAGGGAAGGGGGGATGTACTTTTACTAAATGGCCATTCAGGGGAAATTTTAAAATAATTACAGCCACTGTGGAATAATGTAGGAGGCTGGAGGAACTGATGAAAAGAGTTTTACTTAACATAAGTAAATAAATTGATTCATTAGTTATGTCCCTACTTTCTATGGGCCCCTGTGGATAAAACAGATATTCTTTTCTAGGGCTTATATATTCAGTTTTCATTTTATACCCAAATAGAAGTCTTCTATCCCAGTGACCATAATGATCAATTGCAGAAAGCTAACTTACATCTATTCCAGTTCTTAGCTTATTTATCTTCGGTACAAGAAGAAATCTAGCACATGCATGTGGTGTACACATTGGAAGGAGGTGGGCTTTGGAAATCTAACATAATCTGGGAGTGTAACATCAAACATTTCAGGAAAATTTGTAGATGCCAAGCTGCAATAGTATGTTTCAATGTAAAGCATGGCTTGTGTTTTGATTGTGGAGGGATATATTTAATAAAGGCAATATATAAATATATTGAGTGTTTAAAATGTGTTGGAATTCCCAGCTGTGGTGTCAATATACACATTCCAAAATGTCTCTGCACTGAGCAGAAAACGGATTTTATTTTGCATTTGTTGCCTAGCAAATAAAATTATCTTTAGAAGAAAAATATACTATATGGAACAGTAGCTCGAACAATAAAACTTAATTATAAACAACTTTGTTAAATTATGGCTATAACAATGCTACAAGTTAAGTGATATAAAATACTGAAAAACTATGTATCGAAAAGTGTGCATTTTTTATAGTTTTTCTTGCCCATTCAGCAAAAAAACTCATTATTTTACATAAATGTCATTAAAACTTTTGTGTCTGTGTGTGTCTATATGTGTGTGTGCATATATATATATACAGATATATATAGATACATATATAGATACATATATACAGAGAGAAAGAAAGATTTTACAGATCTAAATATTACTTGTTTCACATTGTAGTAAGTCTAAACTTTCTGCAAAAAATAAAAAATTAGTTTTCTTTCACTTATAAGGACCCTGAATCACTGAGCTGAATGAATAGAGTCAGATTTTCTGGAATTTACCAAGTCAGTGGTCAATGACAACATAAAACCAAAATCTAACTTCTTGGCCTTCCTGGCTATCATTCATTTCAAATCGTGCTCCAAAGCAAAGGTGAAGCTGTTCTTTAAACTGACTCATAGTAACTCATTGCAAAATGACTCCTTTTGTTTCAGTGGAACAATTAAATAGTTCTATGCTTTCCAAGTAGTTCAAAATAATGAAAGATTTTCAAACAAAATGGCAAATTCACAGCGTTATAGGTCATTACAAAACCAGTGATTCAAAACCAAGACATGGCATGAAGTACTGTGCACGTGCGTGGGCAGATACGAAGTTAACTATGGCCTGGCCTTCGGGTCTAGCAGCAACCTGAATTAATGTGTTTCTTCTCATTGTTTTGATAGAGCCCTACTAATAATAGATTGATGAATTGCATTTGTAAATGTCAGGCATAGGTCGAAGGGAACTACGTGGGATGCTTATTTCATTTCAATTTATGACTTTTCACCAGGAAAACAAAATTGCATGGAACAATAAAGTTCCTTATTTTTCCTTGAATTTTCAATGAGCAAAACAGCTGCAGAATAATGTGACTTAATGAGGCATCCCTAATAAAATATTAGAGAATTAAAAGCAGGGGCACTGAACTGTTTGCACTCTGGTTGCTTCACTTCTTCAAGTATATTGGAAAGAACTGATGACACTTTGGAATATCCCTCGTTTGAGAAAAGCTCATGAGTAAATGTTCAGTGGTGTGCAGTTACAGCTGAACTTGGGTACAGTCTGACAGTGCTATTTTTTAGGGGCCATGATAAGAAATGCCCTGAAAATACTGGAGGGGCCCACCTCACCCTTTCTCTAGAGGGTAGCCATAGCATGCAATTAGTGCTAAATCAACCTGAAAAGGTCCTTTGTACATTTCAATACAAAAATATATTTAAAGATGATCATCCAAGCACTTTGCGGACCATCTTGGATTCATGACTATTTGAATTTTCTGATAGGGCATAAAACAATCCTTCTAAAATTTTCTATCATTCCCCAAGTTTCATCATTTTATAAATTTTTAAAAAGGAAAAGTGGCCATGTCTAAAAACAGATTTCCTTTTTTACAGTCATGTCATCACATTTTATAACTTGGTGGTTAATAAATACTATAATGCAGTCTCAAAGCAATATATTCCCATTCTGACACAGGTCTATGAGCGAGCTAATATATTCCCATTCTTCAGTCTGTCATTGTTAAAACAGTTCATATTTTTTCCAACTCAAAAGCACAGATCCTACAAACCTTAGATCCCCCCTAGCATAACTTGTAAAATTACATAGGTGTTTGCTGTAATGTCAAGGTTTTTAGGTTCTTTTTAAAGAGATATATATGCTGGCATTACATGTAAATATGAGTTCAAGCTACTGTATTTCAAAGGCTAGAAAAGACTCAAGATTTTTATCTCAAAATAATACTTTCTTTGAATAAAATGCACTGAAATTGTATTTGTATTTGCCTCTTAAACAACTCCCAGTATTTAAGTATTCAGTTGGCAGTAAGATTGTACTCAAAGTCTTATTATATCTAAGTCACATCTATTAATAAAACTCAATTGTTTTCATTGAAAATAAATTCAGCTTCAGGGTAGTTATTGACGGCCTTTGAGTGGTTAGTGATTTAAAAAAAAATTAGGATTCTAAAAAGGTTAAGATCCAACTGACTTGAGATGAGATCCACAATAAAGCAGGAAAAGAGACAATTAAATTAAACCTACCGGATGTTCTATTTAAAAATATGTACTAATAAAAAATTTAAGAGGAAAGAAATTATGGATGTAAGGTGTCAATTCCAAAAGGGTAATTGATTCACCCATCTGAAAGAACATGTGCACACAGAAAAACGAGTGAATACAAGTAACTCTAATGCTCTGGACTTTCTTAAGTCCTGGATGTATTTTTAACTTCCTTTACTGTTTTATCACTTTAACTGGAAATCTTAAATTAATTCCTCATTTGTCTTAGCTTCCATTGCCTAATTGAGCAGTTTTAAAGTGTCAACTGATAACGTCAGAGTGTGGACTTCTAAAACAATCTGGTTGGGAAGACAGGAACCAGATAATTACCACCTAGTCAATAGTCATTGAAATTCATCCTGTCCTGAGTGGAGGACCCTCATAACTGAGTGCTTTGGGAATACTTTTTAGAGAAGACTGCAGGGGCCTGTATGGTTCTAGTGGGTTTTTAACCTACAAACAACTTTATAAAATTCAAGAGGGGATTTCACACTCACAAAAAAAAAAAAAAAAAAAGAGTGTTTGCTTTCTGTCTTATTGCCAGAAGCCAAGCACCCAGCACAAGGAGAGGAGGAGCGGGCCACTGTAGTCACTACCCCTTAGATTCCCGACGTTTCAGACAATTGTTTAACTCTCAGTGAGGAAGTGGAATACTGAACAGGCTAGCACTGCACCCTGGCTACTGCACCCTGGCTACCCCAAGGGCTCTTCCAGAACCCCAGGTTCGACCTTCTCAGGTGGAAACTGGAGAGCTCAAACTGCAGCTCTAGGGGAAATGGGGCGACGACTCCTTAACTTTCCCTTTCAAAAGCAGTTTATGGAAATACCACGTTCCCCAGTGATAAGTGAAGATCAGTAGCCTAAAGAAAACACCTCGTGGTAGACACCTAGCCTTTTAGAATGGAAGCAAACCTTTTAGAATAATTAGCAAGCTCTGTCAAACATCTAATCAGAAAAATGAAAATTAATTAGTTTCCCCGAAGCTGTTTTCTTTTTTCTGAACGCTGTTCATCAAAGGGTCCCTTTTAGTAGCCTTTACAAACGCCCTATTCATGAATAAAGAGTCTGTCCCTAAATCTAAATAACCCTTTAAATAGATGAGGCTCTGGAACTTATAGCATGATTCTTTATGAAAATTCAGTAGTGGAGAAATCAATAGCCTCCCTGAAACGCCCACCCTCTGCAGACAGGCCCGAGAATTAACTAATCAGAAGTGGACAGAAAGTAGGGATTTATGACAGGCGACCTAACACATTCCCTTGATCGTTGGATTCTCTCTTGAACACGATCCCTCAACTCCGAAGTAGGAGTGCAAAATGGTTACCGGCCAGGATTGGTCTGGGTGATGGATCGATCGAATTAAAGCCCACTTCAGCCCTCCACACGCTCGCGACCCTGAGCCGAGAAATGGGGCAGAGGAGAGAGCGCACCGCTCCGCAGCCTCCTTGGGCACCCGGGTCCCTCTCGGCGTCCCTCCGCTGCGCCCTACCCAGACCGGTGGCGAGAGCCTCTGCCCCGATCTCTCGCCTCCCTCCGGCCACCACCAACCACCCTCACAGTCCTGAGCCCCCGAGAAAGGAAGGGGGACGCGCGCCAAGGGGGGGGGGGGTAAGCTTCCGAGCCCGCGGTCCCCAGAGCCCGGCGTCCGGAGGCGCGGTCGCACCTGCCTACCTGCAGCCGGGATTCCCGGGGGCGGCAACACCTAGCGAGGTCCCTGCAGCTTCCGCGGGCCGGCGCCAGCCCTATCGCTCTCGCATCGCTTCCAGGATGCCAACCCGCCGTCACCATCCAGGGGCATAGGGACGCGGAGCCTGGCGGTGTGTGCTCGCGGAGGGCTGAGTGTGGCCCTGAGCGCGCGTGTGTGCGCGCGCGCGGGTGTGTGTCTCCAGCTCCGCTGGCAACGAGGAGGGTTCGGGAAGCTCTTCCCAGGCAGGCTGGAGTCTCCCCGAAGCCGGCGCACGGGGGAGCGCAGCGCCCGATCGCGCCCCTGCTCGCCGCAGCACAATGTCAAAGTGATGGCAGGATCCGCTCAGGAGCCAGGGAGCGCGGGTCCTCGCCGGCTGCGCTCCGCTCCCGACTGCGGAGATCCGGGCGGGCTCGCTGCAATTACCGCGCTTATTCCATCCCTGATTTGTTTGCTTTGAACCCCGGGCGAAGACTTTCCCTCTGGCCGCCCGGCGTCGCCGCTCACACGCGCGCGCGCTCGCACATCCCCGCTCCCCGCCCGCCCCCCGCTCTCCCGGGAGAGGCGACGGCTCCGACGCTTCACCTCGGGGTCGCGGCCTCGCCTCCGCTGGCCTCGCGCCCCCCGGGCTCCCCGGCGCTGCCCGGCCGCGGGTCTCCGAAGCGGAGTAGTTGGGGTTGCTCGAAGCGGAAAGAGGGGAGACTCCGGGCTCGGCCCGTGGCCCCCGCAAGACTCCCGCGCTGCTCGGCTCGGCGCCCCTCGTCCGCAGTCCGTGCACAGGGCCCGCCGCCGCCCTCTCGGAGTCACTTAGCAGCAACTCGGGGCGCGCCGCAGCACCTCCGCCTGGCCTCCGAGGATCGCCCCCCAGGCATCCTGCGCGGGAAGGAAGGGGCCAAACTGCCGTCCCAGTCACCGCCGAGCAGAGGCGAGTTCCGGCCGAAAATAGAGAGCGAGCGAGCAGGTGTCGCCTGCGTCGCCAGTGTCCCTTCTATAAAGAGGGTGGGGTGGAAGGGAGCGGGGCTCCGGGAAACAAATCCAGATCACCAGAGTGAAAAAGAAGTAAAGCAAACGCAATCAAGCCTGTTCAGGCGTCACCACCCCAAGGCGGTTTACTGTCGAAATACACTAGGGGGTGGTGTTCAGAAAGTCGCCTTAAAGGGCAGCCCCCCTGATCCACTCCGGATCCCCGGGCCACCCCGGCTAGCCGTGCAGAGAGCACGAGGCTACTGTCCTCTGTGCGGAGAGGAAGCTGGGAGCTAATAGGAGCTGCCACTCCAGGCTGAGTTAAGCAGCAAAATGGGACGGCCGGGCCGGGCGGCGAGGCCTCCCCCTCCGTCTTTCTCGTCAACCGCTAGTTCTGCTGCTCAGAGCAAACTGCGGTCCTGCAAAAGCAAGATAGTAAGAAGGTGAGGGGGGAACGCGGTGAAAGGTGTAAATGCTGGACTATGTCTCCCTCTAGAGGAAAATTCCCATTCAAACTAAGACTCGGCTTTCTTCATAGGAAAAAAAAAAATAGTATCAGGTTTCAGGAATCGTGTTTTTCCTACAAATTGCAGCTTCTAATGGATGTACAGGGAGGATTTGCACTGCAGCCCTGTGTAAGCGGATTCTTGGTTAAAGAGGCTTAGTGGTGTTTACAGAAATTGAATATAAGATCATGTCCTTACAGGTTGAGGCAAATTGATGGTCTAAACAGTGGGTACATGAGCTCAAAGAGTCCTGGGCTTACTTTGACCCTATTTGGTGATTAGAATATTATGCAAAATGAAAAGCTCTGAAACAAAGGAGTGTGGTAACCTAGGAAATAGTAGAAGGCCTTTATACCATGAGATTTTTTCAAAGCCAAAATTCATACTCCTTTTCAACTATTATAATTGTCAAGATGGCTAAATTCCTGCCAGCACTAAAGTTTTATGCATTTATGGCTCTGGAACTATTAGCTAAATATCACATGCTTGCTTACTAGCTATCATATCCAATTATAGTATTTACAAAGAAATATGGAATCTATGTTTCACATATATGCTTAGTAATTAACCATACTCTATCTAAAAGATGTCAAATAATTAAATTAGGTGGGGGAGTTGCAAATTCTATAAGGTTTGCTGTTCATTGCAGGTCTCATGTGTAACCTTACTATGTTTTGTAAACTCACTATTTGAATTGAGAGTTTATTTCCAACATGTTTCTGTATATTTAAACCTATAAAATATGTATTAAGAGAATAAATACCTTTCCAAGCCATTTTGAACTTTGGACACTTTCTATTTTAAATTGATTGTTTAACTTGATATACTGATATACAAAGGGTTTTTTTTTTAAACTGAGAGTTTTGGAAGGAATTTAGAAAAAGCAGCCCAGACTAAGTAATATAGAGTTTACTATTTTAGCTAGTTGCTCTGTAAGAGATCTAACTTAGTCTAGCATACACACTCCTTTGTTTTCAAGGTACCCTCCAATGGTCTTTTTTGAAAGATTTGTATTACGTGATGAAAGATTTTTATTTCATTCCACTTCCATAGAATCTTCCCCAGGAAACAGAATTTATATTTTAATACCTGGCACTTTTTCATTGCAAATCATAAGTAGTGATTTGTTATTTGTTTGTTTTAATCTTCTCTGTTGAGTAGTGGCATACAATCCTTGAAGGAATGACCTTAGAAACCTGGCATCAATACTGGGAGAAGTCATTTACAAAACCACTACAGACTATCATTTTTTAAGTTTTTCCCACAAAAAGTACACGGCATGTTTTGTTGCCTTTCTAGTATCTAATTCCTTAGGTTCTTTGCAGTTGTAAGAAAACCTCTAATTTTATCATATTATTAAAACTTATCATTAAACTGTGGAACATTTTATCCTTGTGCTCCTAGTTAAATCAACTGTTTTTAGAAAATAGTAAAAAGAACAAAGTATATCAGAAATTTTATTCAAAACCATGTACCTGAAATACTGTACTAGACTTGTATTTTCTATAAATCTTCAGATAAACTATTCCAAATAATTTTTAGACTGAGGAACTCTTCTGAGCACTCCTAGACTTTGGAAACAAAATCACTTGCATTTGCTAAGAAAAAGAAAATGCAAAATACTCCCCTACTTTATGAATGCGTGCCTGCCTCCTCCAGTCTAAGCAGCAAAGAGGTCTTTACATGTTGAGTTTAACTAGATTATAACTCCACAAGAGCTCTCCAGCTTTGAGAGTCTATTAAAATGTCCCTGTGATCATTGGGCATGGTGGCCCATGTCTGTAATCCCAGCTCAAGAGGCAGAGGGCTGGAGGATCCTTGGGAATTGGAGACAAACCAGGACCACAAAGTGAGCTCAAGGCCCGCATGAACATATATATCATATATATATATACATATATATATATATGACAACTCCTGTAATCAACTTCGTTTTCTTTCATCTATCTTTTTTTTCAGAACCAGGGATTGAACTCATTGAACTCAGGCCCTTACACTTGCCAGGGAAGTGCTTATTCTACTGAGCCATCTCCCCCGCCCCTAACTATCTTTAAAAAAACTATTTAAGTATAACTGGCATACAATTAACTACATACACCTAAAGTATACTACTTGATGTGTATGTAACCATGAAACCATCACCACAAAATAATAGTCAAAATACCTTAGATTTCCATTCTCACCCAAGTTTCTTCAGGCGCTGCCTAACCACCACGTCTTCTGGGGCTGGCCCGGGTATTCACCAACACAGTGTCTGTCCACTACACCTAGCGTGTGTGAGGGTTAAGCTTAATTTTCACTTTAGTTGGCATGGGAGCCTCCTAGGAAATTAGTCAAGCACACTTCCGGGTAGATGCGGAGCGTTGCCATGGGAGTTACCCCTGGTCCTCACTCCTACTCTCTGGCCCCTGCCTGTGCTCTGCTTCCCAGCCACCTTAAGATAAAGTTTTTCCCTGTTCTGTTCTCCTGCACTGATGCTCCTGACGTGGCTTAAACCTCTGAAACCATGAGGCAAATTGAACATCTCCTCCTTGTTGTGTCAGGAATTTGGTCCTTGCAACAGCGAACCTGACCAATACAGTTTGCATAGAATTTAGATAAACCCAATCATGTATCATTTTTTTTCTTAATAGCTTCTTTCATCTACATAATTATATTGAAATTCTCCCATGTTGTTATGTGTATCGATGAATCATTCCTTCCTTGTTTCTTTTTTTCTTTCTTTTTTTTCTATTTGACAGTACTGGGGATTGAACTCATGGCCTTACGCTTGCAGGGAAGTGCTTATTCTATTGAGCTATCTCCCTGGCCCTCCTTTTTTTTTTTTTTTTTTTTTTTTTTTTTTTTTTTTTTTTTTTTTTTTTTTTTTTTTTTTTTTTTTTTTTTTTTTTTTTTTTTTTTTTTTTTTTTTTTTTTTTTTTTTTTTTTTTTTTTTTTTTTTTTTTTTTTTTTTTTTTTTTTTTTTTTTTTTTTTTTTTTTTTTTT
>PVKA01011734.1:48488-60002 GCA_004027165.1 Ctenomys sociabilis | reverse complement strand
AAGAACAAGTTAAAGCAAGACCTATATAATAAGAAATGTAACTTTTGTATCAGATAAGGTCAGTCAGGTACCCTCAGGGTTTATCCTGTAACCCTGTACCACATGTTGTAGATCCTTTGTCAGTGTCAACCATGTGGATG
The DNA here is from genome assembly GCA_004027165.1 of Ctenomys sociabilis. Lineage (NCBI taxonomy): Eukaryota > Metazoa > Chordata > Mammalia > Rodentia > Ctenomyidae > Ctenomys > Ctenomys sociabilis. The sequence goes on along the minus strand of PVKA01011734.1, from coordinate 59,862 downwards.
AGTCACAGCCATTGCTTGGCCAATTTGCTCTCTGTGGAAGCCTGAGAGAAGGTTTTCTCTTCATGTGACTCTCCTTAGGCACACTATACATCATCGATCACATTCCTCTGTGGCCCCATAATCTCCTTGAACAGAAAGGTTGGAGCACTACTGAGATACATGATGTTACAGTACAAATTCTCCTATGTCCTGAGTGTTCGCTGACCTTCAAAGGCTAGGGACAAAATGTTGGCTGACCTTGCAGCCTTTCTTTTTCTCCAATTTTTGATCTTCAAACTTAGGTTGTTAACCCTCCAGAAGAGAAGCTTATTATTACCCTGCAACATATGCGGTTCGGTTTATCCATACTATTTGTCTAAATATCAGATATCATAGGCATAACATGGAACATATATTTTCCATCAAGTATTGAGATACTAAACTCTAAGTCCATACAGAATATGAAGAGGAAGAAAAAAGTTTTTTTTAAAAAAATAGGAATGAACACTTACATATATTTACATAGATATTTAGAAATCCATCCATATACAGCATAGTAGCATTGTAGCATGACTTGTGACATTTTCTTGTCATGACTTACCAACTATTACTATACTGCCCTTTTTTAAAGGGTAATAAATGAAAAATAGAGTTCATCTTTCTATCAACTGATGTAAAAAATAAGTAGGTAGATGGCAATTAATAACTGAATTGGTATTAGAGAAAGAGAGAAAGACAATGAAAGAGAAGGGATAAATGTTAACATTTAGAGAATATGGGGGAAGAGTATATGAGATTTTTTTTGGCCTACTGCAATTTTTTTTTTTTTTTGTCTTTTTGAGACAGGGTCTCACTATGCAGTTCAGGCTGGCCTTAAGCTCACTTTGTAGCTCAGGCTGGTCTCGAACTCACAACAATCCTCCTGCCTCAGCCTCCCAAGTGCTGGGATTACAAGCATGCGCCACCACGCCCGGCTTCTACTGCAATTTTTAAAGTCTCTATTTCAAAATAAAACACTAAAAAATTGTTCACACTGCATTGTAAGAAAGAAGGAATTAGGTACAACTAATTTTGCAACCTCGTGTTACTCAATACCATATTTTCAAGAAAGTCTTGACTAGCTGGGGCAGGAAGGTGGCAGATGGTGTGGTTTGAATGTGTTCTCCAAAGTCCATGTGTTGGAGACTTAATTCTCAGTGCTGTGGTGTCGTTGGAAGATGGGAGCTTTTAATTAGGTCCTGGGGACTCTGGTTTGGTGAATGGGTTAATGGGTTAATGGTGTAATTTCAGGAGTAGGTTGATTATTGTGGGAGTAGGTGATGAAAGTTCAGTCGGATGGTGATACATGGCTCTGTTCCCAGCACTCTGGCAGCTGAGGGAGAGTTGCTGTGGGTTGGAGGCAGCCTGGGCTACACAGTGAGTTCAAGACCAGCCCACATAGCAAGACTGACTTGAAAACAAAACAAACAAAAAACCTAATTCAGTCCCTTCTCCCCCTTTCCCTCTGTTCTCTCTCTCTCTCTCTCTCTCTCTCTCTCTCTCTCTCTCTCTCTCTCTCTCTCCCTCTCTCTCTCCCTCCCTCCCTCTTGCTTTCTACCATGTGATGACACAGTACAAATGCTTTTTCCAAATTCTGACACTTTAATATTGGGTTTACCAGCTTTGAAAACTATGATATTTACATTTACTCTCTTTGTCTGGATTCTATTCTGGTTACACCAATACAAAATGGACAAAGAGAATGGAATACTTGATTTACACTCATACCAAGGCTGTATGCATTGGGACACAAGTATTTTCCCAAAGGAAAAAAGTACAGTATTGCCCTAGAAAGAAGGAATATAGAGTTCTGGATGGGAACAACTTCATACCAATATAAATTCATGAGTACTTGAGCATGCAGTGGAAGATTACAAATGTCTAAAAGCCCAGAATTCCTAATTTCACTTTATTTAAATTCTTGTTGCAGACTGGAGAAATTTTAGGATTCAAAGTTCAGTGTTGGTACATGAACTTTTACCCTAACTCCCTGTCTCATTCAATAGAATATTTCCAAAAATAAGCCAAAAAAAAATCTGCAAATAGAAAGAAAAAGTTGAATTCTTGGAAAGAGAACTTTAAACCTTGAATGGTGGCACATGCCTACAATCCTAGCATTCAGGAGAGTGAGGCAGAAGAATTGCTGCAAGTTTGATGCCAGCCTGGGCTATTCAAGGCCAGCCTGAATTACATAGTGAGATCCTGTCTCAAAATAAACCCAAACAAGCAAGCACACACACACACACACACACACACACACACACACACACACACACACACACACGAAAGAGAAGCCACGTTGAATGAACGAAGAACTAAATAATTGTTGAATTGCTTAGTTTACCCAACTTTTTTTTTAAGATGAGTGGATAAAAGTTCATGGTGGGCCAGGGAGATAGCTCAGCAGCACAAGTGTCTGACTGGCAGGCATGAGGTCCTGAGTTTGAGACCCTACACCAAAAAAATCCACAAAAAGTGAAAAACAGAAGTTCAAACATGGTAAATAACATGGGACTACTATATCTGGATCACTATTCTATACATATTTTATAAAGATTCTGTTTTAAGAAATAAAACAAAATTTAGACTGATTCAAGAAAAATAAGAATAGTAACAAGATGAGAGAGGAGAAGAGAACAAGGTTCAGGGAGATACAAATATTATTTAATGATTTACTAAACTGAAGTATCAAAGTATGGATGAGTGGTTCAAGCTGAACTTGATCCAGGTTCTCAAGGGCTGATGAGTTTCCATTTCTCAGGAATTGAGTTTTTCTTCATTGTCTTCATTCTCAGAAATTTTTCCAAAGTTGGTCTAAGGTAATATTCTATTAGTTTATCAACCTGAGTTGAAATGATGATTTAAAGATAATTACGGATGAAATCTCAGACCTGACTCTCATTAGGTTTGGAATTCCGTCTGGCTTTGGAATCTCCTATAAAGTAGTGACTTTGCAGTAATGAGTGACGAAATAGGGCAGGAGATCAGCCTGACCTGGATTACATGGACTGATAGCAGATGATTGGCCAAAGGAAAACCGGTGCTGCTAAGTGGACAAAGGGAAAGGGATGTTAGACAAAAACTCAGAGGACACTGGACTATGTCTCCTAATGCCTGGGCCAAGACCTCTGCTTAGAGATCCTGGCCACCCCAGTGTGAGTGGCCATTTGAGTCCCTGCCTTAAGGATCTTACTGTTTAACCAAAAAAGCTCTAAAGTCTTTGAACTAGTTATTTAAATTTGGTTCTGAATTAGTAGAACCATGGACAGCACCCATCTGGCAGGATAGTCTTATCATCTGAAGTAGGAAGGAATCTGTGTAATAATAAGTTCTGTTAATTTTACAGATGAGAAAAATAAAACCTACACCACGGTATGTATGAATTTCCTAAGGTTATAGAGAGCTTAAAGTCAAATTCAAGTCTTTAAATCTAAGTCCAAGTTCCTTTGTCCTTCACTATTTTCCTAACAAAGTAAGATAGAATGCAGAGAGGATGGAAGAGTTTAGGAAACAGTAGAGGAAACAAGTTCTTTCTCCTTTCAGACCTGCATTTCCTCTTATTTTGGAAAATGCATTTCTATTTCTCATTGAGGAAGCATCTTTCCCTTATTGCAGGGAATATAGTTTGTCTCCTCTGGTCAGGGGTATGATGTGCTTCAGGTAGAGCCAATTAGGTTCTATCTCCCATAATAACAAAATGTGCATAGGTTATTCAAGAAAGGAATTTTGGATGAAAGGGATACAGTGAAAAAATTTTGATTTTGTTTATTCTAGTACTGTACATGTGTGAGTCTATCTATCTATCTATCTATCTATCTATCTATCTATCTATCTATATCTATCTATCAATCATTTATCTACTATCCACCCACAGACATTTATATACATACAAACTGCTTGATTATTATGTATTTTCCTTAATTTTTGTTGTAACTATTTTTTATTCTTGTACCACTCACCTTCCCAAAGCTATCAAGAATTAAGAAGTCCTTAGTCTTTTCTACTGGGCTAGGTAGGTTCTTTATACACTTTCCTAGAGTTCTGGAAAGATAGTACAAAGTAGAACCTAGACTCAAGAAAATGATAAATTTCTCTTTCTAAAATAGAAATATAAAGTGTCTTCTCCTAATGGGCCTTAAACCTGCCTTTGAGGCATATCCTAAAGTTATTAGTCTTTCACATGGGTGAGCCCATAAATCGCTGAGCTTCGACTGATTTATATTTAATTCACAGCAAGTATGATATTATCTTCCATCTTATGGTCTTCAATTATTCTGATTTCATTTAAAATGTATCATCACATTCTTTATAGACAACTAAGTGGCATTTTACACATTTTATCATGGCAAAATTATTAATAGAATATATGTGGCTATGACCTCAGAAACTAGGACAAGAGTGAAAGGACAAGGAAGAAGGAAAAAACAATTAGGCATCATGAGTTATAAAAAGAGTTTGTACTGAGGGCCAAATAGGCTTCTCATTCCAGTGTTGCCACTAACCAAGTTCGCCTGGGTGGATCACAAAATTTCTCTAGGAAGGTCAGGCATGGTGGCTCATGTCTGTGATCCTATCACTTGGGAGTTTGAGGCAGGAGGATTGCTGCATGTTAGAGGCTAGCTGGCCTACATAGTGAGTTCAAGGCCAGTCTGAACTATACAGTGAAAATCTGTCTGAAAGACAATTTCTACAGACAGCTAAAGTAGCCTCTAACATTCCTTTCAATTCTAACATCACATAGAGATTCTTCAGTGCTTGTGCGATATATTTTTCAAAAACTCTACTTTTTGGTATCTTCTTGAAATAGTCATTAATGAGAACTCAATGTGTTGGTTGCTCCTTTTTATAGTGGAAATACTGTATATTTATAAGGAAGTTGGTTGTACCTCTTTGGGAAGAGGAAAGTAGATATTTAGCAGCAAGACACTGTTTTTTTTTTGGTACTGGGAATCGAGCTCAGGGCCTTGTCCTGGCCAGGCAGGTGCTATGTCACTGAGATATACACTCAGCCCCTACTTATTATTGACACCTTATAGAACCCTGTTTTAAGTGGGATTGGATGCATGCAGGTTTGGGTCTGGCAACTGTATAAGGGCTTTGAGTAAAAGAAACTGTAATATGATGCGGAACTAAAATTTCAAGACCTAGGTTCGGACCTTACTATAGCTTCTGTTGGATATATGGTTTGGTGAACTTGTTGAATCTCTGTTAAATAAACACCCCACCTGTCCTTGCCCTCACACCAAGATTCCTTAAACACAAAAGTCTACAGACTCCATGGAATGACTGAGACACCAATTTTAGGAGAGGAAAAGGAACAGTGGGTGTTCAAGCTTAGCTAGGATGCTCCTTCTTTCTGGCCTCTAACCCTCCTAACATTCGAGCTTGTTTTTTTTTTTTTTTTTCCATTTATTACAGACTAGTTTTCTCTATGGGAAAGAAAACATGGCCTCCCGCAGCTCTAGATAGTTGCATTTATTTACTCACTCAACCCACTGCTGATTTTGAGCCCAGCTGGATGGCAGGTAATGTTCTAGGCACTGGAACATAGTAACAAGAAAAAACCTGTTCAGTGGAATGGTGAGAGCCATACAATAAACAAATATATAACATTTCAGGTGGTGGTAACTGCTGTGGAGAAAAGTAACACACCTAAGAGGTTAGGGAGTGCCAGGCAGTGGTGCTGATGGTAGAGGTGGTATGTGTTAGTTTGCAAAAGCCAATAAGGAATATTTGGTGCTATTTGGACAAGTGTAAAAGCTTGGTAAGAATATAAACTGTGCAGGAATAAGAATAAGGGAAGGACAAAATAGTAAGAGGTAGGAACATAAATGTAGCCATAGCCCTACTATGTAGATCCAGGATAATTGGTAGGAACTAGATTTTTGCTTTGAGGTGACAGGTCATTGGGAAATACTGAGCTGAAAAATGACAGGATTTGATTTGTATTTCAGTAGAACACTCTGGCTTCTAAGTGCAGGAAGGAAAGAGCGAAGGCAGGGAGACTATAGATAATGATGTTGGACTACATCCGTTTTAAGAGATAATGGGGTTTGGGGTTTGGACCATGTGATAAAGTTGATGTAAAGCTGCCATATACCATATGTATTTTGAAAGTTTTATCATTAAATGGTGAAGTAGTCCATGTGTAGGTGGAAGATGAAAGCAAAATCAAAGATAGTCTAAGATAAGTAGAGGTAGAAGAGACCAAGAGGCTGAGCTCTGCAGAAGAAATATCCAAGGCAATTGAAAAGGACTAGCCAGTGAGACAGGAAGGGAACTAGGAAATAGTAGTGTGCTATGGGTAATACACGAAAGAATTAATGACTAGGACTTCTTCTTATTGAGAAGTTTTTGCATGTCAAAAGAAATTACCAGCGAAGTGGAAAGGCAACCCACAAATTTGGAAAAAATCTTGACAAATAAATATTCAGACAAAGGTCTGCTCTTGAGAATTTATAAAGAACAAAAACACATTAGTAATGGGTTCATGCTTGAAGTGCCTGTCATTCTGATCTTCTGAATATGTACTGCTTGTCATGACATACCGGTTATGCCAAGCTGTCTCTCGGGTAGAAGTTTGTTTAAAAAGGGGTGGGGGATGTGAATGAAGGCAGGAGAGAGAAAAAGGAGTGTTGTGGAACTGTCCTGCTACAATGCTGCAGATGGCTAGATTTCTAAACTTTTGTGTAAACATATATAATTGTTTATTTCTATTTTTAAAATATATTTAAATTTTTTAAAAAATTTATGTTATATTTTGTACAGACTTAAAGTTTAACATATCAATACTTGATGAAAAATACCTGTTCCATGTTAAGCCTAAGATGTTTGATATTCAGACAGATGGTGAGGTTAAGCTCAACAGCCCAGGTTGTACAGTAATAGCAATAAGCTTCTCTTCTGGAGGGTTAATGAACTAAGTTTGCAGATGAAAAATTAGAGAAAAAGGAGTGCTACAAGGACAGCCAACATTTTGGCCCTAGCCTTTCAAGGTCAGTTAAGACTCAGGACATAGGAGAACCTGTACTGTAACATCATGCAACTCAATTGTGTCCCGAATTTTCTGATCAAGGAGATTATGGGGCCAAAGAGGAAAGTGAACAAGGATGTAGAGTGTGCCTAAGGAGAGTCATTTGAAGAGAAAACATTCTCTCAGGCTTTCACAGAAAGCAAATTGGTCAAGCAATGACCATGACTCATCCACATGGCTGACACAGACAAAGGATCTACAAACTGCAGTATTGGGTCTCAGGATAAATCCTGAGGGGATTTGACTGACCTTAATCAGATACAAAAGCTATAATTCTTGTTACATAGTCTTGCTTTATCTTGGTCTTCACCATCCAGCAGAAAAGTTTAAAACCAATGTATAAGAAGTAAAGCCATATTATTAGTATGCTGAGCTGTAAAAGACTCAAGTCAACAACTTCTGACACTGCCAGACATATGGAAAACCCAATACTATTATGGACTACTGGAATATTTTGGAATATTTTGGTGAATTTACATACCTATGATATTTAATTGACAAAACTAAACAAAAAAGGAGACATAAATGAATGACCATTTTGTATCTGTATATTTAAATAGTTAAGATAGATATACAGCTCTTAATTCAATGAATCGAGGAATCTGTTCTAATAGTGTTTGTAAATAGAATATCATGTCTGCATCTTGTGCAACAAATAACCACTAAGAAAACAATATGGAATGTAATAATTATTGAAACTGTCCTACTAATTTGAATTGAAACTGTCTCATTGCTATTTGTTTCTCCATAAAATTATGGTAAAAAAATAGTAGTGTTGTAGAAGCCACTTGGAGAAAGTGTGGGACAAACTGACCAGTCATGTGAAATGCTGCTGAATAAAGAAAAGGAAGCCTGAAGATTGCCCATGGCACATGCCCACAGTGCGACGTGTGACCTTGACAGGTCATTTTAGTGGAACAGTGGAGACAAATACTCTAGAAGCTTGTGTCACTGAAGATGCACTAAGTTCTCATTTCCAGTTTTAAAAATACCAAAGCATGATTGTAATTAACGTTTCTGTCTGGGAACCCATCTTTAGACCAAGCAGTTATGGCCCCAGTGAAGGGTAATTTAATGCTCAGTAGCAAATCATCCACAGCAGGGGATCTCAGGATGTTTAACACTATGGGCATTACTGAGATACATACATAAATGGGGATAAAGAGAGTTCTTAGGTGGAAGACATGACTCCCCTACACTGGCTCTGTCCGCTAATTTTCAATTTTTAAAGGGATTGAAGGTCCCAGTGTCACAATCAGATCAAATGAAAGAACGTGATCCATGAACTCTGCACATCATGCAATTTCACTGTAAGCTGAGGAGGTTATCAGAACAAACACAAAGGATTACTGCCACATTTCTAAGGTGGAAGTCTATGCTATGTGGCACCTTGCCAGCTTCTGGCTGTACCCTCTAGCTGTACTGTGCTCTATGAAGAAACTGTAGACATTTATACATAAACAAGTGAATCTGGATATTCTTTTTTTTTTCTGGTACCAGGGATTGAACTTAGGACCCTGTGCTTGCCAGACAGGCACTTACTCTACTGAGCTATCTTCCCTGTCCCCTGAATCTGGATATTCTGACTAGTATAAGAACAACACATTTTTATCCCAAAAGCTGTTGATAATATCTCATAAAGCAAAGTAGAAAATGTGTCCCAAGAGACACTAAAAGAGTGTAGCAATATGTAGCTCAAAAGAAAAATAAGAAATCATTGCCAAGGAGAAAAAGGAAGGTAAAAAATTTCCTTTGGTTTTTCCTTCTGTATAACTATTTGCCTTGGGAATTTAAATTTATTCTTTCTTTCTAGTTCTAACAAACCATGTTAAATTTAAAGTGTTTCAAAAATGAAAACAGAAAAAGCCGGGCATGGTGGTGCAGGCCTGTAATCCAAGCACTCGGGAGGCTGAGGCAGGAGGATTGTTGTGAGTTCGAGACCAGCCTGAGCTACAAAGTGAGCTTAAGGCCAGCCTGAACTGCACAGTGAGACCCTGTCTCAAAAAGACAAAAAAAAAAAAAAAAAATGAAAATAGATCTGGAAGAACTCTAACCTTAAATGAGTTCAGTTATTCTTTGGCTGCTTGTTAGATATTTAAGAAGGCTTATTAATTCTTTAACACAAATAACTATGTGAAGAAGGGTCTTAGGGAATTTTGTTCCTCTGCACAAAAAATTAAGAATTTTTAGGGCCATCCTGACTGGATTGAAGCTGTGCTATCTTATTTTCTATTAAATGAGGAATTCTTTGGTAATAGTCAGAGCCTGAGTATGTTGCTTTTTTTCTGTGATAGTCTTATCTCTGTGATAGCATTATCTTTGAAGTGAACCAGGCAAATCAAGATAACAGATGGCAAAGTTTTGAACCTTGGGCAAAGGTTGAGTTTGTATTAAATTGAACTTTATTATCATTTGTGTTGACTCTGTGATGATGATTACTTCTTTATAAGAAATACTTATAGCAGGAAAGATGAGTAAATTCCATAACCCTTATCTGTAATTCTTACATAGAAGATACAGTTTCCACTTAGGACACTCAGAGAACCAGTCATCTCATGATATCATATGCTCTGATGATTCAACATTTCTTTGAAACTTTCGGTAACACAATCTTGAAGACATAGTTGTATTTACAGAACATGCTATAGGCACTACTACACTTCCCAGGCTCCTTATATTTAGGTAAGGCTATGTTACTAGTCTTGGTCAATGGTCTGTAAGTAAAAGTAGCATGGTGCTTTGGATATAGAGTCTCTGGCTTATTCTACTTTGAAAATCTTGAATCTCTAAAGCAGGAGGAGTTTTCTAAAGAGCTGTCAACACAGTCTCATATGTTACAAAAATATAAACAGTTGTCATCTTAACACATGAGATTACAGGGGTTTATTGTCATAACATAATTTAGTTAATATGGACCAAAACACACAATGACCTTTCAACATTTTCCCTTTGGTCTAAGTGTGGGTGTTCTTTTTGTTTTGCTTTGGTTTTGGATCATGCAGTTAGAGAAACTTAAAAACACACACCAAGGTTACTGGATTGGTCCTATAACTGGCTTTCTTGCTGTCTCTAACCTCTGTCCACTCTAATTCAGACTTCAAGCTTCTGCTGGGGCCACCTTCGTATACTTGTACTGAAATGATCATTTACCTGTTCTCCAATGTTGACTGTATGAAGTGAACTCAGTATCTTTCCCAACTCCATTGGCTCTGGCTCCCTTACCATTGTTTCTCTAGGGACACACCGCTACTCTCAATTTTCCTGGTACATTTTGTTTTACCTGTTCTGAGGATCTGGCCATGCTATTACTTACACCAGGAGAGACATTCTCCTTTCCAGTTTCTGTCTTTTAGCACTCTGTTTCCTGTAAAATCAATCTCCAATGACAGCTGAGTCTTTTCTCTATTTTCCTCACCTATGATTTGTTTTCTTTGGATATCTCCCATAGTAGGAGTGGGCAAGGGACAAGGGAGTGCCCTCCCACCCCTTTTATAAGGGCACTATTATTCATGGATTTAGAACCTTCAGAATTTAACTTCTTTCCTAAAAGTCCCCCATCTTAATGCCCAATGGAGATTCAGTTTCAGTGAACACTTTGGAGGGATATGTTCAAACCATAGTGCCTGTAGCTCAGAAGTACAAATAAATAAACCTTCGCTAGATTACTTGACCAACACATTTCATTTTTAAAAATTGAAAAGAACTTTTAAAAGTTGGAGGTTTCACATATTTTAAAAATCTACATTTATGATCTTTATATAAAAAATGAGAAGATCTAGCAATTCTGGATCTATACTCAAGTGTGGAAAAAAAATTACCTGGAGGCAAACATTATCTGTCTGGAAAGAGCAGATCCATTTTCAGTTCCCACAACCCCCACTGATCTCCAGCTTTTCTTTCTCTCCATTTATTTGTGTAACCTTTGCCCTGGAGACAGTAGCTGCAAAGGATCTGGATACCTGCCTTCCAAGTGCAAGCTGCCCAACATGCTGCGAAACTGTGAGTAGGTCACTTTGTCCTTCTTGGCTTCAGTTTCCTCATCTTTTAAATCTACATTGGTTTATTGTAAGGTCTCTTTCTGCTTCATCATGTTACCATTCTATTATAAGAGAAACAGTGATTAAAGCTGCCATGTCAATTTGTAGTTTAAATTTTTTAATGTATATTTTTCACAGTTCATTTGACATAAATAAATACTATGTCCTTGATTGAGCTGGTGAATGCAAAAAAAAAAAAAAAAAAAAAAAAAAAAAAAAAAAAAAAAAAAAAAAAAAAAAAAAAAAAAAAAAAAAAAAAAAAAAAAAAAAAAAAAAAAAAAAAAAA
>PVKA01011734.1:0-48388 GCA_004027165.1 Ctenomys sociabilis | reverse complement strand
AGGAAATACAACTGCAAGACAATGGAACAGATTCTGTATTTGAAAAGTTGGCCTCTCACAGTTTTAATCCTCATGCTTCTTTTTTACTAGTAGCACATATTAACTATGCAAAAGAATGGGTTCCATTGTATATGCATAACCATATTTTGATCATACACGTGGCATTTTGGCATTCTAAGCAAAGAAGGAAACAAACAGCATTCTTAACCTTTCCACTCACCTATTCTGAGGCAAGTTATTCAAGCATAAAAATCTTTGAAGCTACTTTGTAGTCAAATCTGTAAACAAATTCCTTTTTTTTCTTATATTTTAGGGAAGGGTCTACAGGGTGTTCAGGGTCTCACTGCTAGAATGGATTTGTAGTGATTCTCCTGTTTACAGCCTCCCAAGAACTGGGATTATAGGTGTGCACCACCATACCCAGTCTCAATTGCCATCTCAACACACCCTGGGGGCAGAGCTGGCTGGGCAGGTCTGGGGTTCAAACCCTTGGCCCTTGCACCTGCTTGCACGTGCTTTAATCCCCTGAGCTATTTGGCTCGCCCTTGTAAAGAAATTCTTAATCCCCAGATTCAATAAGTCCCCGGGGTAGTTAGAGCATGCACATGCAGGGAATGCAAATGTCACTGGGTACGAACATGCCAAGGACTTCGCCTCTTCTCTTGTACCCATGTGAAGGGAGGGTGAGCCAAACTCATGACTGCTTTCTTTCACGTAACCAACAGGGTGATCAATGCCAGCATCGCAAAGTCATGTCCAGCAATCAGATGTGCAATCAGATGTTTTGCGCTATGTACAGGTGAATTTGAAATTGTTGGAAAGAAAATGCTGCTCTGTAAAGAAATCACAGGAATCTGGCTTCATTCATTCATAAGGGACAGAAAGACCAGTGCCAAGAGCTTATCATTCTTGTTCATTGAAGAGAAGTATGTGAACTGAAAGATAATTGAGATAATGATGCTAACCAACCCCAAGGAAAGGCTAAAGAAGAAATAGGATTAGAATGTGGTTACATGTTCCTCTCTTAGGAAACAGAAGAACACTGCTTAGGCGTCTTTATTGCTGTGCACGAGGAGATTAGTAATTATTACAGTAATCATGTGAATGAAGATCCTTGGCATATAGTTTAGAAAAGAGCCTTGGTATGTCTGAGACGCTGGCTGCCAGAGAGGTGTCCTGAACTGAATGAGAACCCAAGGTCACATTTCACACAATCAGTCCCTATCACTTGTTCTTGGTTACTGCAGGTAACTGGCCTGGGGCGGGGGAACCGACTGACCACCAGACCCACAACTTTTAACCGTGGTCCAGCGCCTGCCTTCTCTCCAGGACTCATCCTCCATGATGAGCCACCAACACATCGCACAGCTTTGAGACCCTGTAAGTTCCCTGCAGAGAAGTGCAGGCTATAGCTTGTCTATGGGCAGAAGGTAGACAGGGACACACCCAGCAAGGCTGTTGGACACAAGCCTGAGACAATTTAACACAATCTTTGCTTCTTCTATCCAAACTATTTGACTGGACACAAGCTAAGTAATCTCTTCTTGAATTTGGGGAAACCAGTGACCTTTCTGAATTCTGAGGGCAGTCTGGATTTTATGTCAAAGCTGCTTTCTTTGTGATCACTTGACATGTAAGCTTATTATTCCTTTGCCTGGGCCCCTCAGCTAATTCTTGATCCGACCTCTGAAAACACGGTTCACAGCAATTTCTCTAACAGTGTGCTTTTCATTTCTTTAGCCCCAACTTCCTTTGTATTTTAACCTTGTTTATTTTTCTTCTCCATCATTATTTCCCTTTATTTTAATCTTCTTGATTGGGTGATACTTCTTTCCCATAATCCTTTCCTCTGACCTTAAAACCCTGTGTATCTTCATTGTGGTGTTTCCCCACCCAGGCCAAGTTCTCCCTCTCTCTCTCATTTGGCATTGAGATTTAAAAAAAAAAAACACCTTTAAATTAAGTTTATTGGTACATTTTAGGTATGCTTAATGATCATACTCATTGTAAGGAATTTGTACCTGTACATGTTACATCTTTATTCTTTTTTTTTCCCCATTCCTCCATCATCCTTTCAATCCCTCTTCCCATCCCTATTTCCTATCCCTATTGAAGCTTTGTTTCAGTTTTTTTCCTGGAGGTCAAATTTCAAACTTATTATGAGCAAGAACTTTCTTTTAAGGGAGAGAAGAGACTTGTGATAAAATTAAATAAGTAAATTCAGATTTTTTGACATATTTGTTGTGCTCTAAGACATAGATATGACATAAAATATGAAAAAACAGAGACTACACTAAATTGAATTCTTTGCAATTGTAATTTTTATAGTTAAAGTGGTAAAATTTTAGGAAATTTTTATAGTGTTTCTTAAATTATAAAAGGACAGATAAAATTCAACAAACATCCTTCTATATTAGAAATAAAGTGGTAAATGGTTAGAGTTGCAAGATTGCTCATTTGGGTCTTGAATCAGACAGTCTCTAGCACCCAGAGATTCTAGAACATTCCATGGAAATTGCAGAACTAGAGGCCATGCACTAGGATGAAGTTCTACATATCAGTTATTACCCCAGTGCTCTTGTGTAGCTCCTTCTATAAATGGCTCTTCCGCTAAATGTTTCCAGGTTATGACTGTGTTCCTCTTCCTCTGGAGTTAGATTCCAGGTTCTTCTCATTGCAAACAAATAATTGAGCAAAATTAGCAAACAAGAAATACCCAAGTTTATTCCAGAAAGTAAAAGTGAAAAGTGAAGGAGAAACTGACTGTGTGGAGTGAGCGAGGGATGAGTAAAAGGAGAAAAAGGAAGACACGGATACCTTGGAGAAAGCAGGATGGGCTACTGTGAAGTCACGAGAGCAAGCTCTTCCTGGCCTTTGTGTTTTTCATACTGATCAGTTCTTGAGGAATCCCAAGAGAATTTCCTCCTGGGGTCCTGAGAGGTAGTGCTACAATCCCTTGCTTCAGGCTGATGTCAGGTCCGGGCCATCCTATTGAAAAGCTTCTGGAGTTATCAGGCAGAGTTCATGCACAGGGCATTGGGAACTGTTCTGTGCATGTGTTCCAGGACCATCAAGTCCTGATCTCCTATCTCATCAGAAGATTTCTTTTTCCTTTTTTGTTTTAAAAGAGGTATAAAAGGGTTGGTTAGGCCAAAGTTTAAAAATACACACACACATACACACACACAGAAAGAGAGAGAGACAGACAGACAGACTACAGCCTACAGTTGGGAAACAAAATATTTATTTGTTTTTTGGCAGTGGAATTTGTGAATCTACAGGAAGTTTCATCTTGGTCTTGGCTTATGGGGGGGAAGATGGTTCACCCACAGAAAGATAGTGGCCTATTTTACAGATTAAAGATATGAGCTCCACCAATTTTTATGATGAGTGATACAAGATATTTTGCCTTAAAAATGCTTTGAGCACTCTGTCAATGTGTTCCTTTAAGGTCAAGTTTCTGCCCTTTACTTATAAGGTAGTTTATGGACTTCACTGTAAGGAGTTTGAGGTGTAACAAACCTAGAAGAGGTACAGACACTGACGAGTATCCTAGAGGGCAGTCTCCTTCAAATGATACCTTTGAAGTCATGATTTTGGTTCCTTTCTTATCTCTTTCTTCTATCCACCTGATTCCTGCTGCCCACCAAACTTCCATCCATGCCACCCCCTTTTTGTTTTGATGTTTTGAGACAGGGTCTCACTGTGTAGTCCAGGCTGGCCTTGAACTTAGATTGGGATTTTAGAAGCATGCCACCACATTCAGCAGCACCTCCTGTTCTTGAGGAGTGCAGAGGTGCGGAACATCTGCCTTCTCATAATTGCTTCCGGCTCAGGAGGAGCACAGATCTGCCTAACCATGGATCACAAAGCCGCCTTGACTGCCCTAAAGAAGACACAGGAAGAGGGGTTTTGTTCAATAAGCCATCAGACTTTGGTAGTCTGGAAAAGAAGATAAAAGCATTAGCAAGTTATTAATGCTTATGTTTCACTTTATAATCATGCTAAATAAGCAGAGGCCAAAAGTTGAAAAGTAGAATCTTGGCTCTAACAAGTTGTAGAAGTCAGACAAAATTAGGTAGCATTTGATATGTTCCTTTTATCTTTTTTTTTTTTTTTTTTTTTTTTTTGGCACTGGGGATTGAACTCAGGCCTTTGTGCTTGCCAGGGAAGCACTTATTCCACTGAGCCATCTCCCCAGCCCCTCCTTTTATCTTTAATACTAACTTATATTTGGATGCTAAGAACATACAGACTCCAATGAAATCTAACATTCTCTTAGTATTATTAGTAGTCAGAGAATGTACTAAAGGTATCTATGTTTTACTCTGGTGCCCTAGTTTTTAGACTTGAAGACCTTTGGTAAAAACTGGTGCAGATAATATAATCACAAAAAAGCTTTATACTACTAAGCTTTATACCACAATATAAGTATTTCAGCTGCTATTAAAGCTTAAATGCTTATATTGGCATTTTTATCTTATTGTTCTTATGGTACACAAGAAACCAAATCTTATACTTGAAAGTACATTAGAGCACAAACTGGAATATACTGAGAAGTGAAAGGACACCATTTTGAAAAAGCTAGTGGGGCTGAGAATCAAATCTTTATGGCTTTAAGTTGTAAGTTCAGGGCCGGGCAAATAGCTCAGCAGTATTTGCACATGTGTGTCTGGTTTATTTCACTTATGAGCATATGTTCAAATGGTATCTACTTTAATATAAATTCTTCAAGTTTATCATTCTTTATAGCTGAGTAATATTCCATTTTATAAAAATACCACATCTTTTCAACCATTCCTCATGTGATGGGTATCTTGGTTGTTTCCAAGATTCTGCTATCACAAATTGTGCTGCTATAAACATAGGTACACATATATCACTATGATATAATGTTTTCAGCTCCTCTGGGAAAATTCCCAGTAGGGGGATAACTGGCTTGAATGGGATTTCCAGTCCTAATTTTGTGAGGAGTCTCCACACAGATCTCCACAATGGTTGCACCAGTCTACATTCCCACCAGCAGTGGGAAAGTGTTCCCTTTTCCCCACATCCTCTCCAACATTTGCTGTTGGGTGATTTCTTTATGATAGCCATTCTTTCTGGAGTGAGATGGTATCTCAGTGTTGTTTTAACTTGCATTTCATGGATGGCTAGTGATGTGGAGCATTTTTTCATATATTTATTGGCTTCTTTAATTTCATCCTCTGAGAAGTGTGTATTCATCTCAGATGCCCATTTCTGGGTTGGGTCTTTAATTTTGAGAGCCCTAATATATCTTAGTTCTTTATGTATTTTAGAGAGCAGACCTTTGTCTGAGTGCTTATTAGTTAAGATTTTTTCAAAATTTGTAGGTTGTCTTTTCACTTTGTGGACAATTTCTTTTGACATGCAGAAACTTCTCAAGAAGAGTTGATCACAGTTTTTAATTCTTTCAAGTGTTTCCTGTTGAATACATGTTTGTTCATGAGCTCTTTGCCTACGCATATATCTTCAAGGGTTCCTCCTCCTTTCTCTTCCAGGAGATTGAGTGTTTCTCTTTTAATGTTTAGATCTTTAATCCATTTTGACTTTAGTTTAGTGCATGGTGATACACCTGGGTCAAATTTTAGTTTTTGGCATTTGTTAAACAGGCTATCTTTCTTCCAATAAGCATGTTTGGCCCCTTTGTCAAAGATTAAGTGGCTGAGTATGTTCACAAATGCCTCTGTGTCTTCTAATCTATTTCATTGATCCTCAGGTCTATTTTGTTGCCAATACCATATTGATTTTATCACAGTGACTTTGTAGTATAATTTCAAGTCAGGAATTGTGATGCCTCCTACCTTGTCTTTGTTGGCCAGGATTGCCTTTGCTATTCTAGGTCTTTTCCGGTTCCAAATAAATTTTAGGAATGATTTCTCTAGGTCTGGGAGGTATTTTGGTGGCAGTTTGATAGGGATTGCATTAAATCTGTACAACAATTTTGGGAGTATGGCCATCTTCACAATGTTGGTTCTTTCTATCCAGGAACATGGAATATTTTTCCATTTTCTGAAATCCTCTATGATCTCTTTTCTTAGGGTGTTGTAATTTTCTGTGAAAAGGTCTTTGACTTCCTTAGTTAAGTGAATTCCAGGGTATTTCATTTTCCACAGTGCTATTGTAAAAGGTATCGTATAGTCTTCCTAGTATAAGAAATCAAAAGAAGAAATACAAATAGAAATTTATAACAACAACTAAAAATAATTTAGTCAGATAGCTAGAGTAAACTGAACTGCATATGTTGCACGGTACTAATCAGCTTCTCTTCTGGATGGTTAACAACCTAAGTTCACAGATAAAAAATTGGAGAAATGGAAGGGCCGCAAGGTCAGCCAACATTTTGGCCTTAGCCTTTCAAGGTCAGCGAAGACTCAGGACATAGGAGAACCTGTACTGTAATATCATGGAACTCAGTTGTGCTCCAAATTTTCTGATCAAGGAGATTATGGAGCCAAAGAGGAAGGCAATCAATGATCTATAGTGTTCCTGGGGAGAGTCACATGGAGAGAAAATTTCTCTCAGGCTCTCTCAGAGAGCAAAGTGGTCAAGCAATGGCCATGACTCATCCACATGGCTGACACATGCAAAGGATCTACAGAGTGAAGTACAGGATTACAAGATAACCGTGAGGGGACTTCACTGATCTCATCAGCTACAAAAGCTATATTTTTTGTTATATAGGTCTTGCTTTATCTCACTCTTAACCATCCAGCAGAAAAGTATAAAAATGAGGTATATAAAAAAAGGCCATAATAATAAGTTGAGCTGTAAATGGATATAGTCAACAACTTCTTCAGATAACCCGCTATTATTGTGGGCTGCTGGACTGTGTTTGATTGTGTCACTGAGTTCAGGCACCTGTAATGATTGAATGACAATGGAGTGCCCATCTTTGACAGGTCTAAACAAAAAAAAAGGGGATACAAAGGAAGAACCATGCTGTGTTTGTATAAACAGTACAGTTAGGATAAATATGCAGTACTTCTGCATAATTCTATGAGGATCAAGATTTGCACTAATAGTGGTTGGGCAGGATATTATGTCAGCTTCTTGTACTATGGACATCCACTAGGACAATAACAAGATCGAAAGTATTAATTATTGAAACTGTACTATAATTCAGCTTAAAAAATAAGATAAGACGAGATAGGGCGCGTTCAGGGTGGTGTGGCCGTAGACAAAAAATAAGATAAGTATACAGCCACGTTCTCTTAATTCATTGATTAGAGACATCTGCTCTAATAGTGTTTGTAAGTAGAATACCATGTATGCATCTTGTATGACCACAAACCACTACTAAAACAATATAGAATGTATTAATTATTGAATCTGTCCTGCTGATTTGATTTGAAACTGTCTCATTCCTATTTGTTCTTCAATAAAATTAAAGTAAATTAAAGCAAAACAAACAAACAAACAAAAAAACCCAGATAGCTCAGCAGATTAAAGCACCAGGAAGCAGGAGCAGGTGCCAGGGATTCAATCCCTGGGGCCTGCTGTGCAGGCCCAGCCCCCAGTGCTGAGATGGAAATTAAGACTAGGCTTGGTGGCCAGTGCCTGTAATCCCAGCACTTGGGAGGCTGTAAACAGGAGAACCACTATGAATCTGATCTAGTGAGACCTTGAACACCCTGTAGCCCCTTCTATAAAATTCAGAAAAAAAAAGTTGTAAGTGTAGCTGAAAAATGCCAGAAAGAGCTGGTGTATTGTTGGTTCCCTTTTTATAAGTACCTTAGTTTTCTGTTTCATTACTCATTCTTTAGTTAATTATTTTGTTGTATTTTCTTTCTGGATATTTAAAACCAAGTCAAAGTAAGACCCATGCCAATAAAAATTATTTCTGATAATTATGAATGGGCTAAAAAACAGTCCAGGTTCTTTTGTACAATGAGGAAGGACTTGTGAGCTGCATGAGGGTCTAGAAGAGCAGGGGGATTCGACTCCAAATTTCTCAGAACGATGGGATACTGAAGAAAGGAGAAAGAGAAAATGGAAATAGAATCTAATAAATTTAAAATAAGCACTCATGTTACTAGTAGTAAACATGAATGTTATCATAAGAAACATGACTTCATTATAGATGAGATCAATTGATAAGACAGCAGTGATGAGTACTTAGGTCCTCCTCCTGTCATCCTAATAAATATTAACTCTTTGCTATATTTCCTGTAGCTATATAATTAAAGAAGAAACACAGATACAGCCAAGCTATTTGCTTTAGTAAGGAACATTATATTAGTTCCAAACAACGAAAGACCTATTAACAAAGAAAGAGGGATTTCCGGTGGGATGTGGAGGGATTTCCGGTGGGGCATGGAGGGCAGGAGCTGACGCTTATGGCAGGCACCTGGAAACCGCTGTGCACTTCCTTATGGCGTGAGAGGTTCCACACTGCTGCAGGGCTGGACAGGCACCAAGCACCTGTGGCTGACTCGTCATCTGAAGGACCCCCATGTGCAGGCTGCCAAGGTGGAGTGTTACCGCTGTTGGAGTGCCTTCAGGCTCCTGGAGATCAACATGACACATGGGATCCTGGGACCTGGCCCCAGGGTGTTGGCCTGTGGGGCAGCTCCTGGGGCGTGGAGTCAGGCGGCAGTGCCGAGGGTCAACACCACAGGCACAGACATGGCTTCAGATGTCCTGCATGGGGGGGGGGGGCACTGCTGTGTGAAACCTGGGCTGGAAGTCAGAGCCATCAGTTATGGAAGAGACTGACGGAGGAATTCAGAACATGAAGACTACAAAATCTGAAGCCATCAGGAAAGAGTCGGTGGAGGTCTACTTCCTGGCTACCCTGTACCTCAGAACGAAGCGCTCTGTGAAGCACTGCACTTCATAGCCATTCTTTTAAATCTTCTGTCCTAATTCTCTGTCACTCTCACTGGTTCTAGGTCCTTTTGAACTGAGAGTGGAGTTTGGGTGTTCTGAGGAGTGGCTGGGATTAGAGCTCAGTCGGAGAGACGCGCAGGACCATTGGGAGCCAGTTTTGCTTTCAAAATGGAAAAGACAGGACAAAATACATCAACAGACAGGAGTATTGAAACACCAGCCTTCCTTATCATTTTTGAGGAGAAAGTTATCAGGAGAAAATTAGGTGGCGATTGAAGGATGTAAAGAGGCAGACGGAAGAGAGGATTAAAACAGGGTGATGGATATTCCTACATAGGCCTTTATGCGGCTCCCCAGCTTACAGACCAGTGATGGTAAGCCACCTAGAGCTTTCAGTGATACAAACAACACACTGTGGCATGCATACCATAGGTCTGCCACCACTGTTAAAAGTTAGCATGTTACAGAGGAACAGGTGTTCATCTATTGCTTTCAGAACATAATACATAGATTTCCAGTTGTTATTGTGGCTAAACAGCATAAAGTAGAAAAACCTGCAGTTTCCATTTAGGGATTAATAGCTATCTCTCTGGTGAATAATCTCTGGTGAATAACTCTCCAGCACTGAGAGTTCCCAGAGCTTTTAGCAGAAACATTTGGTATGAATTCATTTGTGTGTGTGTGTGTATGTGTGTGTGTGCATGCGTGTGCACATGCTTTGATTTGCTGAGAATATGTATTGCTGTACTACTGCAGTCTTCCATGACCATAAAGGTAATTGCCAAAAACAAAAACAAAAAACAAAACAAAACAAAACAGGAAAAAAAAAGAGACTGTATTTTCTGTGAAGCTTCCCTACCCTATAATCATTTTCTCAAGGAAGGTGGAATTGAGGCAAAGGGATTGTGAGAGGTGGTAGTGTGACATTTTTTTTTTTTTACTGTGATCTCTATCCTTGATTAATTTGAATAGAAAATGTTTAAGGTATACAAAGAGAAAAAGGAAGGTATAACATTTATTAAAAATGAAGAATTGAGGTATGGTGGTCCACACATTCATATAATCCCAGGATGCTGGGAGCTTGAGATAGGGGTATTACAATCTAAAATAAAAAGAATAAATGAGAAAGACTAAAAAATAGTCTTTAAAAATAGTCTTTTAAATACAGAGCTTGATACATACAAAAGGAATTAAGAAATTGGAAAGTAGTGTTTAAAAATTCACTCAGAGCACAGCATGGAGACAAAGGGGTGAAAACCTCAAAGGCTGTTGAAAGGAATAACAGATGTTAGGGTGGAAGAGGCTGCACTGACCAGTATGCAACCCTTGATCGGACATTCTAATCTCCATGCACATACATTTTAAAAGCAATGCTATGTTTAGAGAAAATCCACATATGTAGTAGGATTATGTAAAACATGCAAGAAAATAATAAGCACCAAATTCAAGAAAAGCTCTTAAAAAGTAGAATGAAGACATGGGAGGGGAAGGGGATCAGGGAGAAAAATCATCACCCTACCACCACCTCACAGTCCTTTTGGCTCATTCCATCCCCAGCAGAGTGATTTAGAGTCAGGACAATGCACCAGGCCACAGTTCACCAGGAGAACTTCTTGCTATCTGATCTTTCACTGTGTACAATTAATAGTCTTCAGTATCATAACAAACATAATGTTGCAGGCAGTGAGTTAGATAGAAATATTATAGGTGATCACCCAGGGTCACGCCCTAGAAAGAGATAACAAAGACCAGATACCCTACAACTGTGGGAGGGATGGATGCTCCTGCTGGGAGCCAGACCTAAAGACCAAAGGAATGCTAATCTCCCTAAAGACTGGCATCCAGGATTACTCATTACCCAGGAAGAATCATTGTCTGAAGGCCACCAGATAAGGTCCTGTTTCACATTCATGCCTGCTTGCTATGTGCCTTGCTGCCCCATTTGGTCCTGGGCCTAATCAATTTTACCTGAGCATGCTTATAATCCCATTGGTTGACCATAGTTTTGTCCCACCCCACATCCACCTAAGCGAGTTCCCATTTTCTACACTATAAAAGTCCCTGGAAGAGACAGCCTCCCGGGGGACTGCCTGCTTGGGCCCCCCTCCTGTCCCTCTCTCAGACAGGAGCTTTCTTTCCCTCAATAAATATATTCTGCTCATAACCATTGTTTATTCCTAAAATTCATTCTTCAGTTTTAGAGAACACGAACTCGTCCAGGTCAGGTCAGGAGATCATTTTTCCCTATGTTATTTGGAGGTTCCCTGCATCATGTGCAGGTCACTCACTCAAGATAAATTTTTCTCCCTGTATCAATATTAGACATATCTTTAAATATATATCTAAAATAAGGCAAATATGAAGATTAATTGAGGAATAACTGAACATATATTATTTGATTAGTCTCATTAGACTCATTGTAGAATGGAAATGGTTTATTTGGAAAAGATTATAAAATAAAAAATAAGTCCAGATTCTTATCTTTAATAAATTTAATTCTGTTAACTGAGTCTAATAAAAATTTGAGTAGTGTATGTAGTTAGCATGGGTGTTCAGGGCATTAGACCTTGAGTTAAATTCCTTGGTGTCTTCTCCTAACATCTCGGTTCTCAGCTGTGTGGCTGTGGGCAAGTTGCCAAACCTCTCTATGCTCTGAGGATAGATGGTGTCCTCACCTGTCCACAGGTTATCAGGGGACCTGGAGCAAGGTGGAGGCCGAGTAAGAGCCAATGGTATCCACTTCATTATAGACTTCAGTGAAAGAGGTATTAATGCACCAAACCCATCTCATAAGAGATAGGGAAATCAGGTGAGAGGCCAAACAGTGCCTGCACCCAGTGTAACAAAGTAAAAAGCTATACAGAAGAAGGCAGAGAGTCATGTGTGGTGATACAGGCCTGTATTCCCAGCATTTCAGGGGCTGAGACAGGAGGATCACTACGAATTCAAAGCCATCCTTGTGTACATAGTGAGAACCTGCCTCAAAAACAAAACAAGACAAAGACAGGAAGAGTTGAGTCCACCAACCCTTTCCCAGCTGCAAGCAGTCCAGCATGGAGAGACAATTCCTATTTGGAGAAGGAAGAGGGAATTAAATCCAGGTCTTAGTCATGAAACGCAGTACCAGGCTGCCACTGTGAAACCTTCTAGACTGAACTCCTGGAAATAATTTGGGACAGGTGACCTATAGCCTGTACCACCCTGCCCCAAACCCCTAATCGTTGGTGGCTTTTGCTTTTGTCTTGAAGCCCAGGGGCAGACCCATCATGGCAAAACCCAGCACTTGGTAGAAAGTGAAGTTTCCATGCACAGTTCAGGCCTCACTGATAGAGCCTCTGGGTTGGCCCTGGAATCAGGTAGATCTGTGTGCCAGTGGGAGACAGATTTGGGCATGCATAATTTCTAGTTTTGGGGTGTGTTCTAGGTGCACCTGCTCTCCTCCTGAGGCAGTACTAGGTCCTGTAGCTATGAGACTCAGGCAGACCCAATTTAGCATCAGCCTTGATGACCAAGGGATGATCTACACCACTCATCCACCAATTGTGGGTAGCACATCTATCACTATCCCAGTCCTTACAGGCAGGCGTCAGGAAGTTGCACAAATACTTATGGCTGTGAGATGCAGGCATGACCCAGTTGGTATTTCCCTGGGTGGCTAAGGCATTGCCTTCATCACCACTATCCCAATCTTAAGCAGCATAGGATGATATGAAACCATTTGCTGGGAGTAGGACAGGGTAGTAAGTACAGAACTTTGCCCTGACACTTAGTAAAAGTAAAACCTAACACTGGGTGGATTATAATTTTCCCCATCCTAGGCCTTCCTGTGAAAAGGGCCCCTAGAATAGTTCTAAGAGCAGGGAAAGACATGCAGCCACAGTCTATGGACTTCTATTCCATATAGGATCATCTGAAGCTGCCTACAGCAGTCTTGGCCTTAAGTTTACCTTCATGATAGGCCACTCACAGCAGTGTGGGCTTTTTCTTAACTCAGTGTTGTGCTGATCCTGGCAGGCTATGGACACAACTTAGTGACACTGATGATCACAGGTGTGACATGAGGCTGAGCTCTCCAGAGTGACTCTGACACATATAAAATTCTTCAGGGTCTGACCACAGGCCAGTAGCTTCAGCCAAGGCATCTGGGCCTTCTCTGGCTGGAGAGTGAGGCTTGTGGGCACTGACTATTCTGTCTAGGTGCTCTCATATTTTGTTTTGAATTTTTTTCTGAATAATGCACCAGTCTTACATTTGAGACAAATGTGGATTTAGATTACACTCTCAAACTGAAAAAGTTGTAAAACACCATCAGCACACTCCCAGAAAATCTGGAACTAGGCACCATGCAGTAATGAAATAATAGAAGTGACTATCATCTCTAAGAAAAATAAGCAGGCTTCTCAGTTCTGTATATTCAGAAACAAATAAAGCCATAGTAGAAAGACTAGAACATTGACCATTCAAAGTTCAGATGATATCTCACATGAGTAAACATCAAGATCTTTCAGAAAACCATGACCTCATCTAGTCATAATGCCAGAAACTGATAAGTAGTAATCTACTTTCTCAGATAGAATTTAAAACAGTTGTTTTAAGGAAACTCAATGAGTTGGAAGAAAACAAAGAAATGTTTAAATGCTTTAATAGAGAAACTTAAAGAGACAGGAGCAAGTTTTAAAAATCAAACAGACATTCTCTAACTGGAAAACACAGTCAGCAAAGTTTTAAAATGCAAACAAAAGCCTCAAGAGCAGGATAGATAAAACAGAAGCAAGAATTAATAAAAAATATACAATTGGAGGAGAAAAAAAATAACAGAGTAATCAAGATAGTTTAGAGAAATTTGAGATAATACTAAAGGGACTATTATTTGTGTTATAAGAATTTGAGGAAGAATTGAGATTGCCAAGGGAGTGAAAAAGTTTATACAAAAAAGTAGCAGAAAACATATCCAAATCTAGAGAATAATATGCTGAGCTATAAAAACCTCAAGTCAACAATTTCTGACATTGCTAGTCCTATGGATAACCCACTACTGTTATGGACTACTGGACTGTATTGGATTATTTTGCACACCTACAATGTTTAAGTGGCAATGGAATACCCTTCTCTAACAAAACTAAACAAAAAAAAAAGGGATACAAATGAAGGTCCATTTTGTATCTGTATGTACAAAACAGGATAGATATACAGCTACTTTCTCTTAATTCAATGAATGGAAAGATTTGTACTAATAGTGTTTGGACAGAATATCACATATGCATCTTGCACTATGAATAATCACTATGAAGACAATATGCAATGTATTAATTATTGAAACTGTCCTACTAATTGGTTTTTAAACTGCCTCATTGTTATTTGTTTCTCAATAAAATTAATTTAAAAAAAGAAAATAATGTGTATGCCTACACACAGGAAAGTCAAAAGTCACCAGCAAAATTAAACTCAACCACTTCTACTTCAGGAGAGCTTATAATCAATCTCTCAAAGGTGAAAATAGAAAGAAAAATTTGAAGTGTGCAAGAGCAAAGAAACACATGGTGTATAGGGGAACCTCAATTTACTGATGGATGGCCTCTCAGCAGAAATCTTAGAGGTCTGGCGAGATAGCTCAGCAGAGTAATGTACCTTCTTAGGCAAGCTTAGGCAAGCATAGGCACTGGGTTCGATCCCTGGTACCACATGCCACACCAACCCTGCTCCTGGGCAGGCTGAGCCAGCCAGAGTCCAGGCTTGAGAGTGCACACATGTAATTGCAGTGCTGGGGAGTCTGAAAGCAGGAGGGCCACTATGAGTCCAAGCTGCATAGTAAGACCCTGTAATAACCAAATATATTTTTAAAAAAATCTTAGGGGACAATAAAGAGTGGCATGAGATTTTCTTAGTACTGAAGTAAAAGAGCTGCCAACTAAAAATACTATACCTAGCAAAGATATCCATTAGGGATGAAGGAATGGACTATGACACTCCAAAGAGAATATAGAAGCACTAGAACTATTTTATAAAAAATGCTAAAGGGTATTTTTCAAACTGAAAGAAAGCACATTGATGAATAAGAAGAATACGTGGGAAGGCATAAATCTTACAGGTAAGAGTAACGTCATGAATTCAGAATGTTGTAAGCATTGTGTATAAATTATTCATATATGTAATATGAAGACAGAAAACAACAAGTTAAAAATAATAATTTGCACTAATGTGTTCAGAGATGACCTAGAAAAGCACAAAGTGAAATATCAAAAATTCAAAATGACAAATGGAACACAAGCAGATAGTTTTTAAAGTTTTTTTCCTTTTATTTGTTTTTAACTTTATAATCATCTTCAATTGCTATCATATCAAAATAGATGTTCTTTGTAAATCTTACGGTATCAACCAAGCAAGACTCTGTAATAGACAAAACCAAAAATAGTAAGCATTAAATCAAATCACACAATCCCCAGTATCACAAAAACCAAACCAAAACACTGCTAGAATAATTCACTTGATGATCCCGAAGATCACAAGAGGGGAGAAAGAAAAAGATTACAACAAAACTAGATAATGTTGTAACCCAAAAATCAAAAACCGGACTCAACTCAAAAAAGCGCTTTATTTAGCCGAACTGAGCTGCGGCGCGTACTCTGGGCTCCAAGCAGGTGCGCACTGATCTTACGTGAGGCACAGTTTTAAAAGGGAAACACCACAAGGGTAGGGAAGGAGGGGGGGATTTTACAAAGCTTATTTTGAGTTAGTCGGTTAACTCTTTGTCCCCGTAGCTGAGGTCACATTTTGCAAACCCTAGAGGAATATGTCATTATTTGGCTTAGGTGTTATTTTTGTTATGGTAGATGGTAGTCGGAAGGACATTTGAGGACAGTTTCACCCATTTTCAGGCGTTCTGTTTATTCCCGTAATTGGAAGGACAGTTTAACTCATTTTGTGGAATGTTGAAGAACATTTCTTTATCTTCTCTCAGAATTCTGAGAAACACTTTCTTATTTGTACAGTCACATCTTGCAGTTAGGCAAAGGTGGAAGTTCACAAAAGAGAGGACAAGATATCACAAAGCGGAGTTCACATAAGTTTTACAAAATGAAGTTGGTCTAGCCAGCTTACAACAGATAAATTACATAATGACTGTACTAACACCTCAGCTGCCAATAATTATCTTGAATGTAAATAACTTAAATTCTCCAATTATTTTATTTTATTTATTGATACAGGGTCTCGCTACACAATTTCGACTCATACTGATCCTCCTGTCTCAGCCTCTCTAGTGCTGGGATTACAGGTATGCACCACCATGCCCCGTTCTGGGGCTGAAATGGTGTGCTCAGAGTTCTGGGTTGGCCAACATGCAGTACCGGAGGTCAAACTTGGGACCTTGCACTTGCCGGGCAGGTGCTTATGCCATGGAGCTATCTTCCCAGCCCAAATTCTCCAATTAAAAGACAGAGAGTGACTTCCTGGATAAAATAAGTGTCTACAAATTGTAGTACCAGGTTGATATTTTACACACAGTAGGTGTTCACAAAAATATGTGTAGCATATGAATGGATACACATTAAATGTTGGAATGAGGTGCTGGCCTTGGATCCCTCAATTTTGAGGCATTCTACTTGTGGTGGATCGACAACTGGTGGTCAGCATGTAACACCCAACTGAGATGAGCAGGCGTGGTGCTGGGTGTGGGAGGCCCAGCTGAGGGCTGTGCTGGAAGCACAAGAGGCAAAATTGAGAGGGAGAAATTGAGAAGATGTTGGGAATCTCTAGGGAGCTCTTGGTTCTCTTGGAGAAGTTTGACATGCTGGCTTTCCTGATGAACTCAATTGTTCTCATCATAGAAAGAACCCAGGACCTTGTTGTTACTAAGAATGGCTACAGTTCACTTTGGGGGAGCTCTAGTCCTTACTTCGTGAATCACTTCCTGGCTCTGAAGAGAAAGATGGTGCACAGCTCAGTCTCTTGGTGAAGCCTGTCACATTGGATTTCCTGTTGATGATTATGGCTGTGGTACTTTTCATAGCCTTGGTGCTGTTTCTTACCTTGAGTGTTGTTTTCCAGCTCCAGGGAGGATTCCTCACCTTGCTAGCACAGATTCTTCATCCTGCTGGAATAGGCTTCCTAGCTTCCATCATTGACCTTTGGGCCTTCCCAGTGCAGATCCATGAAACAGGCCTGCTAGCGACACTATCATGGCTCTAGGTCTTCAGTTGGACTCTTCAAGGACATTTCTCTGGTATACAGGTACTCAGCTGGGTCATTTGGTCTTTAGTATTTGGATGGATTTCCTATACTCTGTATGACTTTTTGGGTGACTATTATAAAATAATCTTATAACTAAATGTCATGTATTGCATTGCTTCCACTTGAAAAACCCAAAACTACACTACTCAGCTGCAATTAAGGTAGAAGATTTTTGAATATAAGAAGAGTTTTCTCTATCAGAAGGAGGAAGGATGGATCTCTATGTCAATGCTTTCAACACAGATAGGTTTTGACCAGGAAGTCTAATAGGTTTGTGTCAGTGAGTGTTAAGTAGTTCTTTTTAGGGCTCTAGAAACGTCAGTCAAACTGAACATGCTTCTGAATCTGTGGTTTACCTTCATGCAAATCATTTCTGTGTCCAAATGACTGGCAGAAATTGAGTCTGTATTTAATCATGGATCACCCTTGTAGAAATTTTAGCAGTTGCCTACAAATCTGTCTATGTGTTATCTGGGGCACATTTCCTAGTGAAGCTCATTTTAATTATGACAATGATAGTCATAGTAACATTATATAGCTTTGTAGCTGAATAATTTTCTGGGCATGCCAAGTGAGCAAAACCAATTCTCCTTTGTAGATAGTTAAAGGTTATAAATATCTGAGAAGCAATATTCTAGAGAACAGGCAGAAACTATAATTTCCTTTGTTGGCAAAATGTTAGATAACATCATTTATGTTTTAAATAACAAATTTAGAAACAGATTTTTGGAACACAGTACTTGTGTATAGATTTTTCACTAACTTTCAGAGGATCTATGTTGCCATTGAACTTCTGAACTTTATATCTTAGTGCTAAAGGCCATTTCACTTATCCAGATTTGTTTGCTGCAATCTCTCCACATAATTCTAAACTGAAATGCATGCATTTAACCTACAATGCCTTCCTGAAGTTGTATATTTCCAAAGCAGATTCTTTTTGTTCATTAATATCCCATCCTACCTTTGAGACTTGATTATACCCTTTTTAGAACTTCTTCAATTAAGTATGACCACTTCTTCCTACATTCTGTATTTTAAAAATGATTATAGTTGCAATTATTGAGCAATTCCTGTACACTGATCTTTATAAGATGCATTTTTCACTACATAAACTTTTTTATTTTTTCCATAATTTTATTGAAAAACAAACAGCAGTGAGACAGCTTCAAATCAAATTAGCAGGATAGTTTCAATAATTAATACATTGCATATTGTTTTCTTAGTGGTTATTCGTTGTACAAGATGCAGACATGATATTCTATTTACAAACATTATTAGAACAGATCCCTCCACTCATTGAATCAAGGGAATGTAGCTGTATATCTATCTTAACTATTTTAAATCTACAGATACAAAATAGTCATTCAATTGTATCCCCTTGTGTATGATGCACTTTAATGAATATTATTGAATTTGATATTTGTGGCAGACACGGAGTACCAGTGCGTATCCGGGCCAGCAGTCAAATGAGAGTAACGGAATCACGTGGGGGTATACGAATAAATGTTGCATATGGCTCTTCTGTGATTCGCTTTGTCTATCCAGTGGCTGAACACAGAGAATGACAAGGTCTTAGGCAGAGGTTAGCCAACTCTGACCCATCAGCCATGCCTGGTCTGCTGCCTGGCCTTGCAAATAAAGTTGTAGTAGGGTCTTGTCATCCCTTCATTCACATATTATCTATGGCTGCTTTTGTGTTACTTTAGCACAGTTGAAGAGTTGTGACACAGACTACACAACCTACAAACTTTTTAAATTATTGTTAATGGCCTGTTACAAAAAAACTTTGTCAACTCTTGGAGTAAGAAGGTGGTGGAAACATTGGATCTAAGGATCCCAAGTCCCTGACTCTGGAAGAGAATGTTCCATCACAGCTCCACCTCCACCCCGTCCCATCCCAGCAATCTAGAATGAATTAACAGAAGAAAAGGCATTTTTATTCTGCTGATACTCCAAAACTTCCTGGTTTCCTGTAAAAGCTAGCCTTGTATGATTAGTATAGGAATAATGTAAATATGCTAAGTATTTAGGCCAGCAATTAAATGATTCATGTTTTTAGATCCATGAATACATGAAGATGGTTATTGAGTTCTCATACTGATTTCTGATGTCTTTCTAAGTTGCAGATGAGAATGTAAGATATTTTAAACTCAATTCAGGAATATGATCCACCAAACAATTTTTTATAAAGGGCATGGTGATTGAATTGCTTGCGATTTCACCAAGTAAATATATATGATACAGAAAAAGACACATGACAATTACTGAGGCATGTCCTTGATTGGGGTATAAGTGGAAAGGATAAATTGAGAAAATCTGTGAAACTTTTCTATATGCCAGGCCTTCCAAAGTTAGAGAAACTTATAGTGAAAAGCAATCATTTTATCATAGTTATCTCTCTTAGAATAGATTGTAAAACTCCTTTAATCTCTTCAGTGAAACACACTAGAAATGCAGAGATAAAGATGAATTTTCCCATCATCCATGGCATATTGGAAATGTGTTAATGGCGTTTGAATAATTCTTTAAAAATTTAAGCATCAAAATTTGTACTTTCACCAATTTTGTTCATTAATCTCTGTAATCTGAGCAACCACAGTGAAGATAGAAATGTGCAGTAAAACAACCACTGTTGAGTGTCTTTCATCTTGTATTTTTTAAAATGTGTAATGTTTATAATGTCATCATTTTTATACTCTCTTTAAAATAAATTTAAAAAAAGGTTAAGGAAATAATTAAGGTTTACTGAAAGGAAGAGTTAATGTTCAATTGTTTCATCAGTCTTGCATGCCTATATCTGGTAATCTGTGCAAAAACTTGTTGATAATAATATATAATAAACCACCACTATTAATTTCCTATTTTTGTTTTGAAATTCTGTACCATTTTATCGTTACATGTTGCTTTGGTTTGTCTTTGTTCTTGTTGTTTTCGATTTTGATTTCCTCTTTAAAATAAAAATTAAATAAAGAACCATTACCAGTTTATCTTTTGACTGTATGTTCTTTGAAAGTAGGAATGAATAATCATTAACCTTCATGTTCTCCAGTAGTGGTCAATGAGGTTCTTGGGATTGTAAATGAAGATATTAATCCTTTTGCTAGGGCTGGCTGAATAGCTCAGCGAATTAAAGTGCCTGCAAGCAGGCACAGGGGGTGGGGGTCCTAGTTCTTGGGAGGCTGTAAACAGGTGGATCATTATGAGTTCCATCTAGTAGTGAGACCCTGAACACCCTGTGGACTCTTCCCTAAAATACAAAAAAAAAAAAAAAAAAAAAAAAAAAAATCCTCTTGCTAGCTGTTGTTTCTTTGCTTTAACAGAACAACATGTTCTTGGAACCATAAAGCCAGTTATAGATAAACTGATTCTATCTTTTTAGTTGTTATGGAACCATGACAGTTGATAAGACTGATAAGATTATGAGGGCTACACCCAAATACTGTCCATGCAAAATACAAATACATGTGGGTACTGACAACACTGCTTCTTTTCAGAAGCTCTCCTACCCATCTAGATTGGGGGGATGCAAATTCCATGATTTAAAAAAGTAGTTTTATTTTTATTTATTTATTTTTATTTCTACCTTTCTTTGTTTTAGTTTTAGTAGCGCATGTTATAGTATCCAATGATTACCTTCATCATGGAAGCTGGTACATGTACATAATATATATTTGGTATTTATACTTCCTCCTCCCTTAAAGACATTTTTGTGTGATCCACATAGCATTTTAAAGTGAAAGAGATTTCACACAACTGTCCAGGTTTGAACTTAAAAAATAGGACAAACCAGAAATACTTGGCCTGTATTCCCACACATTGAAAATGAATGTTTTTCAAGTTGGGGAGTTCCAAATAGTCTTTCTGACTGTAGCCTTGCGTCTGTCTTCATATGTATTGCCTTCGTGGTGTCGGAAGTCATTTAAACTCTCACCACTCACTCCTTGGCAATTCACTGTCTCTTTGGCTAGTCTCATATTTTTTTCAAAAAATTATTTATTTATTTATTTATTTGATACAGGGTCTTGCTATGTGGAACCAACACAGCATGCAGTACTGGGATCAAATCCCAGTCCTTGTGCTTGCCAGGCAGGTGCTTAGACTGCTGATCTATCTCCCCAGCCCTTCATATTTTCTAATAGGAAGAGGACTAAACCTGGAATCAGTAAACCTAGATTTCCATCATACATCTACCAGTATTTGATGCAGAATACAAATTACTTAATGTAGCTAGTTTCCTGTGTAATATTTGAAAGATTAGCACAGGTAATGGACTGGAAAATCTACCCTTGCTTGCCTTCTTCTACAGAATCACATCATCCATCTCTACTGTGAGCATCCACGGCTTTCCACATTTCTATTTCATAGTTTTATATGTTTCATTTATTCAAAAATATGTTGAGTGCTTATTCTGTGTCGACACTGAGCTTGAGAGTCAATGAAAACAGACTGAGTTTCTACCCTCATGTACTTATACTTCTAGCAAGGGAAGCAGACATAAATCAGGTACATACACATGCTATGAGGAAAAAGCTGACATTCAGAGAATGTGAGATGAGGCCCCTTGAGGAGGTCCAGAAGGTCAGATATGATTCTCATGAAGCGTGTTGTGAAAGATAAGTTCTGGGGATCAAACTTTGGACCTTGTGCTTGCCAGGGAAGCACTTACACCATTGAGCTATCTTTCCAGCCCCCGATAAGTTCTTAAAATAAGGACTTGTACAATTGAAGAGAATTGAGAAGACTGTTCTAGGCAATAATAACTGCACATGCAAAG
Organism: Ctenomys sociabilis; assembly: GCA_004027165.1. NCBI lineage: Eukaryota > Metazoa > Chordata > Mammalia > Rodentia > Ctenomyidae > Ctenomys > Ctenomys sociabilis. The sequence goes on along the minus strand of PVKA01011734.1, from coordinate 26,532 downwards.
CCTATGTAGAGCCAAAAGCAAGAGTCCAAGCACCAGAAGAAATCCAGTGAGCCAAAGGGAAAAGAAATATATATATATATATATATATATATATATATATATATATATATATATATATATATATAGAGAGAGAGAGAGAGAGAGAGAGAGAGAGAGCGCAGGGCTTGAGGCAGGAGAGGAAGGTAGCAAATAGCTGTTTTTCTAGAAACTTTATTTTCAAAGTCTTTTTTTGTTTTTTGAGACAGGGTCTTGCTATGCAGCTCAGGCTAGCCTTGAACTCATGTAGGCTGGAGAGATTCACCTGCCTCAGAATCCTAAGGTGGAGAGGTGGATTACAGGTATGTCCCACCACCCTCAGCTATTTGAGTTTCAGCATTAGGTAATTTATTTGTGTGTATTCTGCTTTTCTGATATTATAATTCCCCACTATAAATTTCCTTCTTAGGACTGCTTTTTTTGGGTCTCACAGATTCCAGTAAATTTTATTTGCATTTTTGATGATTCTAGATATTGTTTAATTTGTTCTTTGATTTCATCTGTGACCTGTTGGTTGTTCAGGAGGATGTTGTTTAATTTCCATGTGCTTATGGAAGTTTTTAAGATTCTTTTTTCAGTAATTTCTAATTTCATTGCACTATGGTCAGATAATATGCATGAGATAATTTCATTTCTTTTGCATTTACTTAAGCTTGTTCTTTGAGCTAGCATATGGTCTATTTAGAGAACATTCCATTTGCAGTTGAGAAGAATGTTTATTCTGATGGTTTTGGGTGGAACATTCTATAAACATCTATTAAGCACAGTTATTCATAGTTTAGTTCAATTCTGTTACTTTTTGGTGATTTTTTTGTCTAGTTGATCTATCTCTTTGTGACAATAGGATGTTAAGGTCCTCCATTAGAGTTATATTATTGCTTATTTCATTGTTCATGTCTATTAATATTTCTCTTCTACAGTTGGATGCTCCTGTGTTGCATATAAACTTACAGTTATTATATATTCCTTTTGCAGTTTTCCTTTAACAAGGACATAGTGATATTCTTTAATTATTTTGTTCAGTCTTGGTTTGAAGTTCACATTGTCTGCAAACAGGATGGCTACCCCTGCTTTTTTTCTAGATTTGTGTCATATGGAACATTGTTCTCTGTCTTTTGACTTTCAGTCTATGAATTTCCTTTTGAGTTAAATGTGTTTCTTGAATACAGAATATTGTTGGATTTTGTTTCTTGATCCATTCTATCAACCTGTATCTTTTAATTGCTCAATTGAGACAATTTACTTTAATAGTTATAACAGATATGTACTGGCTTATCTTTGTCTTATTATTTTCCTGTTGTTGGTTCCCTATATTTCCCATTTCATTTCTTGTCCTGCTTGGTGATTTTTTTTTCTGTTGTTGTTATTGGAATTGTGATCATTTTTATATTCTTTATAAAGTTTGTTTGGCAGTCACAAATTTGTTCAGTTGTTCTTTGTCGTGGAATTATCTGATATCTCCATTAATTTTGAAAGATGGTTTTGCAGGTTACATCAATCTGGTTTGGAAATTATTTTCTTTTGGGGCTTGAAACACTTCACCCCAAGCTCTCCTGACTTGTGAGATTGTGTTGAGAAGTCTGCTATGATTCTGATGGGCTTTCCTTTATAAATGACCTGTTTCTTCTTTCTATCAGATTTTAGTGTTCTGTTCTTGTGCCGAGTTTCTGAAATCCTGATTATCATATGACCGGGCATAGATTTCTTTGGGTTATGGTTAACAGGAGTTGCATATGCTTCACTTATCACATTCATTTCCTGGGAAATTTTCTGCGGCTACTTCTGCAAATAGTCTTCTTATGTCATCTGTGTTGACTCCTGCTTTTTTGTTGACACTTAGCAATCTTATATTGTTTTTCTTTCAATCATCCTTTAACTGTTGAATTGTTATTTCCTGAGGGCTTTTGCTATTTTTAGAGGATCTTTCCTTTCATTATCACTAGCTGCAATTATATTTTCAGGGTATGATAGTATAAACTAGTTTCAGTCAGATAGTTTTGCCAGCTTTCAGTGGAATTTTTTCAGTGTAATTTCTTGAATATCTGCTTGAATCTTTTGCACAGATTCCTCCTCTATTTTTTAAATCTATGTCTTCTCTAGATATGTTGAGCAATCCTTTCATTATTATTGTCATTTCTTTTTTTACTTTGCAGATTATTTGTGATCTGATTTCCTCCATAGTAACTTAGAATTGTTTCTTTAATTGACATCATTTCAGGTTACTGACTTCCAATTTCTTTTATGTCAATGACGCCTGGACTCATTCTGAATGGGTTGGAGGTCTGAGATTTTGCTCCTTTGTCCTGTCATTTTTAAATTTAATATAATTTTTGTTTTGTTTTCTAGAATGTCTCTTTGTGAGTTTTGGTTGTAGGTGCCTGTATCACTAGTATCTAGGCCTCTCTAGGAAATATCTGTTCATCACAAATATCTGTTGTGTGTAAGAGTTTTTTGTTTATCTTGTCTGCTCCAACGGCCTACCTTACCAATTAATAGAGTAGGATGTTGGTTTCTGTTTGACTCAGTCGTCAGTTTTTTGGTGTAGGGTTATGTTGATTTTATTACCCTATGGCTTCCCAATATTGTTACCCAGAGGCGAACACTTGACTACTACAGATATGATATCCTAGTTACAGTAGTACAATTTCTAATAATGATAGCATCCAACATAATTTGAAAATTAACATAGGGCTGGCCAAATAACTCAGCGAATTAAAGCATCTGCAAGCAGGCACCAGGGCAGGGGGTTTGATCCCTGTGCTTGCCATGCCAGCCTCGCCACCAAGGTGTGTTAAGATGGTAATTGAGACTGGGTGTGGTGGCATGCGCCTGTAATCCCAGCTCTTGTGAGGCTGTAAAGAGGTGGATCACTATGAGTCAGATCTAGTAGTGAAACCCTGAACACCCTGTAGACCCTTCCCTAAAATACAAACAAACAAACAAATAGTGGTGACTTGATTTTGTACTTTAGACCATAGAAGCAAAGTCTATAGTTATATAATAGAACCAATCATACATTAGGAGTTTACATGCAGAATTTCCCCCCTTGTTTAAGTGAATTTACCCTAAGTTCCTCTGATCCAACCTATCCCTTTTCCAGAAGCTCCCATTTCTAACTGCTGTCCCTTGCTATAGGTTGATGGCCCATGCACTTGGTTTCTCCCATTCTGTGTTGCTCAACAAAATTACCACAGTGTTGGAGATCCTGATGTTCCCATAGCAGGGAGATGATGGACCACAGGATTTTTCTTCAATTAAATTGATGAACTTTCCTGGGGTTAAAACCACAACAATTTGGTGTTAAAATTTATAACTTTATAGGTATTAAAGCAAACGTTTTGCAATATAAAATTATTTCACTCAAATTTAATAAACTTAAACACTAAATATTCAAGCAATTTTCAAAAGCACACTCACATTCATAAAATTATATATATCATTTGAACTAACATTTATGCTACTAAAATCACCATCAAACATTCTTGCATTGTGATTTTTTTATATGTTACATTATTTAGCAGTACTCCTCATCAGTATACAGATTTTGTCATGTATTTGTACAATTTTCTTTGGAGTTTTGATCTTTATCATTATTCTTTATATTATCTTTTTTGAGAATAGTATGGATTTCATCCATTACCATAATTTCTTTACCTGAGTTTGAGAATGATGCAGTCCAACAGTATAAATTGTTTCTTCCAAATTCTTTTTAAGAAGGTAATGCCAATGGTTTTGATCAAAATAACTAAAGGCCATTAAGATATCTCTTGTCTGGTCCCTGTGCTTGCTTAAGCAGGTGCTTAGTTGGCTGAGCTCTCTCACTGGCCCTTTGTTGATACTCTTTGATCATCTTGCTTGTTCATTTTTTCCTCATCCTGATCATCCTCTTCATCCTCAGCTTCTTCTGCTTCCATTGGGTCATGCTTACCTTGATTATTATTTTCTTTGGTTTCATCAGATTCTTTAGAACCATCTTTTCTTTACCTTGGTGGTCTTTTTGATCCTTACCATCTTCTGATTTTCTAAAAATGTATTTGGCTGTTACAGGGTCTCACTATGCAGCTCGGGACTCATTGTGATCCTACTGTTCTCAACCTCCCAGCACTGGGATTACAGGCCTACACCACTAAGCATGGACTCTGTGGCCTGCTCCTGGACTCTGTGGTCAGCTCAGCCTGCACTGAGGGTGGGGCTGGTGTGGCTTGTTGTGCCAAGGATTGAACTTCAGTCCTTGTGCTTGCCTAAGCTTGCCTAAACAGGTGCTTTAGTCCACTGAGCTATCTCACCAGCCCCTCCATTGGGGTTTTGATTCATTGTTTTCATCATTTCTTTCTTCTTTCATATCTTTTCTCTCATTTCTTTTGTTTTCCTTATGTGTTTTTCCCTCTTTCACAGGAAGAGGTAATAGTAATCTGTATATTCTCACACCAAATTCTCTTTGAAGCATTTCATTGAAAAGTTTTGAAAACAATGAAATCTGAAATGAATAATCTTTATTATTCTTTAATCTGTATCCCAAAAGACACTCAAAGATATGATGCCATAATCAAAGTCATCATTTTTAGCAGCCCAATTTTTTTTTTTTTTTGTATTTTAATCAATACATTGTACATTGCTATCTTCTTAGTGGTTTAACCATAAAATAAGAAGCAGACAGGATATCCTGGCCAGGTACTATTAGTACAAATCTTCTCATTGAGTTAAGCTAAAGTAGCTGTATATCTATCCTAACTATTCTGCATATACAAATACAAAATGGTCCTTCCTTTGTATCCCCTTTTTTTGTTTAGTCCTGTTGGAGATGGGTATTCTATTGGCATCTAAATACTATAGGTGCATGAATTCAGCAAAACAATCCAACACAGTTTAGCAGTCCACAGTAGTAGTAGGTTATCCACAGAAGTTGTTGACTTGAGCCATTCACAGCTCAATATATAAATATGGCTTTACTTTTTATACTTCCTTTTTATACTTTTCTGCTAGATGGTTAAGACCAAGATAACATGAAATGTAACTTTTGTATCAGATAAGGTCAGTCAGGTACCCTCAGGGTTTATCCTATAACTCTGTACCGCACTTTGTAGACCCTTTGTCAGTGTCATCCATGTGGCTGAGTCACGGCCATTGCTTGACCAGTTTGCTCTCTGTGGAAGACTGAGAGAATGTTTCCTCTCCATGTGCACACTCTACATCATCAGTCACGTTCCTCTGAGGCTTAGCAGCCCAATTTGGATGAACAAAGTTGCCTGGTTTATCAGGCAAAAGACATCTTCTTTCCCGACACTGACATTTCATTTCCTCTTAGTGTTTCCTCTCATTTTCCTCTTTGTCATCACCAGACTTCCTATCATTCTCTTCTTCTCTTTCTTCCCAGATCTCTGTAATTACTCCTGTTCTTCTTAAGCTCTTTTGTCAATTGACCTACCAACTAGTATTTTAATTCTTTGCAACTAGAGCTTGACTTTTTAATTTTTTTTTTTTTTTTTTTGGCTGAACCAGGGATTGAACTCAGGTCCTTGTGCTTGCCAGGGAAGCACTTATTCCACTGAGCCATCTCCCTGGCCCTTCACTTTTGAATTCTTCTCAAACATCATTTTCTTCATTGTCCTTGGATTCATCTTAGACAAGTGGGTAGGCATGGAAATCTCTTCAGCTTCACCCTCAGCTTTATGTTTGTCTTTCATGCCCACTAGAAACTTAAGTCTGGCAGGATGATGAAATCCATCCTGAAGTGTGAGTCTTCAGGAAAAGCACATGATTTAGGACAAAAATATTCCATACTATGGTTACCCATCAACATTATCTTTGCACTATGTAAGTGGTCAACATCTGGAAGATCAAGAACAACCACATTTTTAAAAATAAGGTTTCTGCTTCTCTGTGTGTTACATCGAAATTGCAGTAATTTACCAGCTGAAACGGTCTTGACAAAGGGAAAGTATCCACCCATGTAAGCTGAGCATCAAAAAAGTCAGTAAGTTTGTACAAATTCTGATAATGGTGTCTTAGTTCCATCATATCATAACTAAGGCGATCTAAAGAAAGGTGGAATACCACGCCGTATAACATGGAACAACACATCAAACTCTCTGAGGTGATCATTCTTTCTCTGAAGATCTTTCGTGGATTCACTTCCTTTGAGGTAATCTTTCTCTAGATCTGTCTTTCACTTTCTGTTTTATGGCTCACAGCAAATTTTTGTAACATTATTATACTTTTGCCATTAAGGTAGAGTTCTTCAGTTATCTTTTCTGTTAGGCACTTGATCCTCTTTTGGCATTTCTTACTTTAAAATCTAGATAGTGCATCTATCCTTTGTGCTGGCAGGGGCTGTGAAATTATACAAACAGGAGACTGCAATAAACCAGTATCTTTCAGATCCATCATATTTTTCTGGCACTAGTCTATGATGAACACGTTAATTCCTTTATGAAGCACAGTAGAGTCTATATCTAAATTATTATTCTGCAGTTTGTAGTAGTAAAAATTCTCAACAACTTGTGCTCCTAAAAAAAATTAGTGATGAATCTGATTTCTTGCTATGAATAGAAAAATGTGTGTGTTAACAGCATTCTCATGGTTCTTTATTACATAAGACAACAATAAAGAAGAAAAACAACTGGGTGTGGCGGTGCACCCCTGCAATCCCAGCACTTGGAAGCTGAGGCAGAAAGTAATTCTGACTGAAGGCCAGATTCAATATGTAAAAAACTCAAGGCCAGCCTATACTGAAAAGGGAAAGCTTGCCTCAGACTGTGTTAGGAAGAAGCACAGCAATAAAGGGGGGAGAGTAAAAGAAAGGGGAGACGGAGAAAAAGAGAAAAGAGGGGGATACCAAATATGCAGGTTTGCAAAGTAATTGGTAATAATCTTTTTATTTTGGCAATTTCAGTGGTGATTGCACCTTCTTCATTTATAACTCATTGATTTGGGTCTTTTCTTTTGGATAGATTGGCTAAAGGTTTGCCTATTTTATTTTTGTTTGTTCTTTTGAAGAAATAGTTCTTGCACTTACTCTTTTATTGTTTTTATCTCAATTTCATTGAATTCTTCTGTGAACTTTATGATTTTTGTTTTTCTAAGACATGTCTTCAGGTTATTTATGTGGGTTCACTCTGTGAGTATTGTGGTCATCTGTGATTCAGGCACTCATGACTATAAATTTCCCTCTTAAGACGGCTTTCATCATGCCCTGTAAATTCTGGTGTGTTGTACTAGCATTAATGTTTGGTTCTATAAATCATCTAGTTTCTTCTGCAACCTATTTTTAAAGAGCCTACTGTTTAATTTTAATACATTTTAATGTGTTTTCTTTTTTATTGATTGCTAATTTCATTCCACTATGCTCTGATAATATACATGATATCATTTTAATTATTTTATATTTACTTTATTGGATAGTGTGGTGTGTTTTGAAGGAAATTCTATGTGCTTCTGAAAAGCATGTGTATTCTGCTGTTGAGCAGAACTCTACAGGTATCTGTTAAGGATATCTGCTTAAAAATTGTTCAAATCTGATATTTCTTTGTTGGATTTTATCTACTTGGTCTGTCCGTTTGCAGTAGTGGGGTATTGTGGCTGTGTAGTAGAATTGTGTTTAGCTTATCTGGTCTTTTGTGTTCAGTAGGTTTTGTTTTATAAAGTTGTGTACATCATTGTTTGGTATATGTTGATAAATGTTGTCCCTTCCAGTTATAGTGAGCTTTGCCTCTTTTGATAAGTTTTGGATTACAGTTCACTTTGTCTGAATGGGGCCAGGGAGATGGCTCAGTGAAATAAGCACTTCCCTGGCAAGTGCAAGGGCCTGAGTTCAATCCCCGGTTCTGGCAAAACAACAACAACAAAAACCATAAACTTTGTCTGAATGTATGATAGCTGCACCTGTTTATTTTTGGGCTTCCAATTTATGAAATATGATCCTCCATCCTTTCACTTGTAGTCTATGAGTCAGTTGTTGGCTTAAATATGTTTCTTGTATTCAGCATACTATTGGATTTTGTTTCTCAATCCATTCTGGTAGTCTGTTTTGATTGGGGAATTGAGACATTCACCTTCAGAATTATTATTGATAGATATTCCTGACATTGCTTTATTTACCTGATACTCATTCCTTTTCTTTCACACTTAACTGTTCACTCTATTTGGTGTGTTCATCCTATTAGACTTTTGTCATTGTTAGTTTCATTGTCTATCTCTAGGGTATCCTTGAGAATTTTTTTGCAGTGCTAGTTGGGTGGTCATGGATTTCTTTAGCTGTGCTTTATCATGAAAGTATTCTACTTCTCCTTTAATTAAAATGTTTTAAATCAACAAAGACAACTGCTAGTGGAGATGTAGAACAATTGGGACTCCCTTACCTTGCTGTTGGGAATGTAAAAATAATATAGCTTCTCATAAAGTTGAGCTACAGTATTTTGCCCCCAACTGTCTGGAACTGCAGATGTGTGCTGTCATGCTTGACAGCTCCAGCTTCTTGCAGGCTGAGTCAGGGGAATCAGTTGAATCAAGGAGTTTGGGACTAGCTTGGGCAGCAGAGTAGGCTTTGTATCAAAGAAGAAGAAGAAGGAGAAGGAGGAGAAGGAGAAGGAGAAGGAGAGGAAGAGGAAGAGGAAGAGGAAGAAGAAGAAGAAGAAGAAGAAGAAGAAGAAGAAGAGAAAATAGGGAAGGGGTCTACAGATTGTTCAAGGTCTCACTACTAGATCAGATTCATAGTGATCTGCCTGTTTACAGCTTCCCAAGAGCTGGGATTACAGGCACACCCCACCATACCAAGACTCAAGTGCCATCTCAGCATGCCCTGGGAGCAGGGCCAGCATGGCAGGTCTGGGGACTGAACCCCTGGCCCCTGTGCCTGCTTGCAGGTGCTTTAATCTGCCAAGCTATTTGGCCAGCACTGAAATAAAATAAAACAAAAACATAATATATTTAACTCTTAAGCCCCTTTCCTATGTATTTACCATCAAACAATGAAAATATGTCTATATAAAAACATTTATAATAGCTATGTTAATAATCATTAAAAAATGGAAAAAACTCAAAGTCCCTCTGCTTGTATGTGAATAAACAAATTGTTCTTCTGCATATAATAGAATACTACTCAGCAATAAAAAGAACTGATTGTATGGTGTAAAAGAAAGTCTAACAGGATATATCACCTTGGGTTGGAAATTTAAGGGCTTAAAACTTTACTCCAGGCTCTCTTGGCCTTTAAGATTTGTGTTGAAAAGTTTGCTACAGTTTTAAGTTTTCCTTTATGAGTGATTTTATTTTCTGTAGTCACTTTTAAGATTTTGTTTTTGTGTTGGACCTTCAGTACTTTTTATTATGATGTGTCTTAGAGAGGTTCTTTTGCCATCATCACTATTCGTGGTGCATATACCTCACTTAATCTGTGTAGTAAATTCTTTTCCATTATTTTGAAATTTTCTGCTGTTATTTCAGTAAACAGTATTTTTTAATTGTTCTTGTTTTAGCCTAACCAAAGAGCTGCCATCCTGTTCTGTAAGTGCCGTCCTCATACTAGGTCAAACTGTTGAAAATTTCTGCTGTCATAATGATCCCTGTTGTAAGCTGATTTAACCAATTTCATTTTGTAAAACTCTGTGAACTCCATTTTGTGATATTTTGTCCTCTGTGTAAACCCCACACAGATGTTTTAACTGCAAGACTGCTTAAAGAGATAAGGAATGCTCCCCGCAGGTTTAACAAAATGTGCTTAACTGTCACCAGATGTCTCTCTAGATTCCAAAAAGCAAGAACTACACCCAGGCCCAAATAAGCCTTGTAAAGACTCCTAAACTGCCTGTCCAGATAAGGAAATGATAAACTGCCTGTCCAGATAGGGAATGACTCATTCCCGCCCTTTTCGGTTTTCAAGCTTAAAAACCCCTGTCTCCCCACCTCAGTGTGCACCTTGCATGTGTTGCAGGGTGTCTGCCGCTGGGTACCAGCTAAAATAAAGCGCTTCTTTTTCCTTTTCGAGCCTGCCTCATTTTTGAGTTACAACAGTTCTATCTTCTGATTTTTCTACTAATTCCAATTAATCTTAGATTAGTTTTCTTTGCATCATCTTGGAGCTGTTGAATGAATTTTTTCATTTTCTGCTTATTATTTTTAAGGTATCTCTCCTCAATCATATATTGTCAGGAGCTCCATCTTCTAGGGCTTAAAAAAAAAAAAAATATATATATATATATATATATATATGGTTGTTGCAGTGTCTCGTTGTGCAGCTTGAACTTGTGGTGACCCTCCTGCTTTCAGCCTCCCCAGTGCTGGGATTGCAGGCATGTACCATTATGCTGGGTCTCTGTCTGGCTCAGCCCACCGTGGGGGTGTGGCTGGCATGGCATGTGGTACCAGGCATTGAACTACAGTCCCTGTGTTTTCCTAAGCTTCCCTAAGCAAGTGCTTTAGTCCACTGAGCTATCTTACTGTCTCTGCCTTCTAGTTTTGACATTCAGTTCTCACATTGGTTACTTCTGTTGCCTATACTTCCAATAACATTTTTATCTCCTTACCAGCCGGGCGTGGTGGCGCATGCCTGTAATCCCAGCACTCGGGAGGCTGAGACAGGAGGATTGTTGTGAGTTCGAGACCAGCCTGAGCTACAAAGTGAGCTCGAGGCCAGCCTGAACTGCATAGTGAGACCCTGTCTCAAAAAGACAAAAAAAAATTTATCTCCTGAATTTCTGTTTGGACCCTTCTTATGTATTCTAACATTTTCTATGCAGGTCATCTGTGCTTCTATACCATTTTACTTAGCTCTGCTGAATTTTTATGAGTGTCTTCTATATTCTCACTGATTATTCTGTTTTTCCCAATATCTTATTACTTATATCTTCTGTGCGCTTTCCAGATGCCTAATTGATCTGCTTGTTATCTCTCCTGATAACATTTGGAATACTTTGCATGTGTGCTCTTTGGTTTTTTTCTGTTAGGTTCCATGTGATTCAATTTTGGGAAAGCTGAAAGGATTTGGAGACATTTTCTTTTTGGCTTGTTTCCTTATGTTTTTATTTATTTGTTGGTTGATTGGTTTGTATTCAGGTTTGAATGCTTTTTTTTCTTTTTTTACACATTTTTTATTTTTTTCACTCATTTCAATGGGAAAAAGATAAAATAACAATGAAACAGTTTCAAAACAGGTTAGTAGGATAATAATGTATCAACACATTATAATTATTATTACAATAATTAATACATTGCATTTTGTTGTCTTTGTAGTAGTTATTCAGAGGACAAGATGCAGACATGATATATTGTCTAAACCTATTAGTACAAAGCTTTCTTCTCAATGAAATAAAAGAAAGCAGCTATATATCTATCTTAATATATATATATATATATATATATATATATATATATATTTCTTTTTTATTTCCACAACCAAATGGCCCTTTATGTATACCCTGCAAAGTTAGTAACATGCCACCCAAGGTTGCCTAGCGACTAATAGCTGACCTTAACCCCACAGGATGTTTATCTCAGGCGTGACATAGTTTGTTTGCTTTAGGCACTGAGGCCTAGTCCCACCTACACACATTTGATTAATTTTCTAGCTTTGGGGCTCCCAATATATCCTTTTTTTCTTTTGTTTTGTCAGAAATGAGTGTTCCCTTGCAGTTAGAGATGCTATATTTGGAGAAGACTTTAAAGGACCTTTTCAGAGGAACTACGCACTCGGGCCCACCTCCTGTACCTTTCTCAGGCAGTTTTCTTTTCTTCAATAAATATATTCTGATTATAAGAAAATAAATAAAAAATAAAGGACCTTTTCATACCAGATGCCAGTCCAAAGAAAGTGTTGTACATGGTTCCAGGGTAAATCCTGAGGGGATTTGACTGACTTTGTCAGATAGCAAAAGTTGTGTTTTTAGTATATAGGTCTTGCTTTAGCTTGGTCTTAACCATCCAGCAGAAAACTGTAACCATGAGGTATGAAAAGTAAAGCTATGGTAATATGCTAAGCTGTAGAAGGATCAAATCAACTTCTGACAATGGCTATTTGTGCTGATAACTCACTACTACTATGGACTATTGAACTATATTGGATTATTTTGCTGAATTCAAGTACCTACAAGAATGTTTTTTTTTCTAATAAGGAAACTTCTTTAGTTATTGTCTACTTTTCAAGGGTGTCCTCTAGGCATGGCTAACTGTTGGTGTTTGCCTCTGTTCCACTCTTCAGCTACCTCATTTTACTTGAGGTAAGACATTGCATCATATTTCATATAGCATCTAGGTTTTCAGGAATGGGCCATAATACTGTTAATAATACCAAGGCAATTCAGATATTGGTATTCCAAGGAAACTAATGAGTAGCAACAGCTATGTTATCTTGGCTATCGTAATAAAATCCATATCAATTATAGTGTTAAATACAAATTGAATATTGACAAACCCAAAGACAAATAAAATACCACCCTTAACCATAGAAGAGAGATCTACAACCATAGTATGAAAATTAAGACAAACCAAATAGCGATCTACAGTAAATATCTACCATATTGAATGTTACCTCTACTAACATATAACTGTATTCAATATCAATGATGTAAGTTAGTTATCTAGAAATACATAGAGCTTAGTATTTATACTACTAAAGGTATAGGAGGTGGGGAATTTGTGAATGAAAAAAGCAAAATTTGGAAAATTAATCATGGGGTACAAGACAAGTGAGATAGGCATCATGCTTATGTATCTCTGTCTACTCCCCTAGTAAACTTAGGAACATGCATTCAGGCTTAGTCATTTGTAAATACCAAAAACAAGCATGTTTTATGGGAGTTAGTAGTGGAGGATATTTATTTATTGTACTTAATTTCAAATAACTGTAGAAGAACACAAGTAAAATAGAGAGTAAATATTTATTCAACAAACCCATCTCTCTTTCCTCCTGGTCCCATAGCTAGCCTACCTTTGCAGTTAAGTATAGACACATAATTAAACCTGATTATTAGATTTATGGACAAAAATGGTTGTGCCATTTCCAGACTTGGGCCCATAGAAAGTTAACATATGGTCCACCAGGTTCTTTCTTCTCACATCTGCCCCAGATGTCAGCAGCTATAGTTATCTTGGCAAGCCAGTGTTAAAGATGGTAAGGCCTATGATAGCTTTGATCCCTGACTACTTATGTGAAACACAGGCTTCTTATGACAGTCCTTTGTTCCTAGTAGACTTAGTATGAAAAGAAATAAACATCTTGCTTTGATGAATCACTGTGATTTAGAGTTCATCTGTTTCAGTACCCTAACTAAATAAATGATGCTCTGTTGGCATTATTAAAGTTAAGGCATTATGAGGTTAAGTATGTCAAATAGAGTCAGAACTGAATTTAAATGCTGGAATTGATACCCACTGACTCAGCAATTTTGGGTATTCAAAAACAAGGTTGTCCAGAAGATTAAATGATATCATGCATGACTGAACCCTGGCTCAGTCCTGGGTTCATAAAAATCAAACCATAGTGTAATTACTATGCTTTTTGGAATTACAATTTTTTGTTTGTTGTTTGATTTGTCATTTTTGGTCCCTTCTAATCTCATGGCATCACTCATATATATTTTAATTTAAAAAGAAATTTATATTAAACACAGACTTGCCTTCTGGTCATTTTGTATCTATGTGCTATTTCAAAGGCTAGGTGACCTCCAGTTTCCACTCTAAAGAGTGATCTTCTTCAATATGCCCTGTTTGGGGGCATCTGTGAGTGTTAAACTCTTCCTGACAAAGAATGTTTTTAAAGGGCTTTGATTTCACCCCATTATTTAGGAACAATTCCAACAGTATCCTGAGCATTGTTGCACAGACCTTACATGGCCTGAAATGGGCAAGGGATTTCATGTTCTTTTATTCTTATGTCAAGTAGACAATGTCTTCTACTGTCCATTTCAACCACCATTTAAAGTGTCTCATAAAGGGCCACCTGATAGCTCAGTAGACTAAAGCATCTGCTTAGGCCAAGCGCAGCAGCAGGGGGTTTGATCCCCCAGCATGCAGTGCTGGCCCTGCCCATGGGCCACTCTGAGATGGTGATTGAGACTGGGTGTAGTGGTGCATGCCTGTAATTCCAGCACTTGGGAGGCTGAAAACTGGAGAATCACTCCATGTCTGGTCTACATAGTGAGACCCTGTAGACCCTGTCCTAAATACAGAAAAAATAAAACAAAATAAAAATAAAGTGTCCTATAAAAACACAATTTCATTTTTTTAATTATTAACTGAAACCATTTAAATTTATTCCAACTTAAAACTTGGATTTCTCTCACTGAAGTTCTGGCTACCTGAATATGATTCAGTCTTGCAAGATTATAGAATTTGACTCCACCCATTGCAAACATTTGCTTTTATAGAGCTGTGGTCAGAAGTTTCTTACCTACAGCTAAATCAGTGAAAGCCCTTCTATGTCAAGGATCCACACCTACTTCTAGGGAAAACACTAAAGTCTCATATACAGTTTTTCTGAACCAATGGGAAGTGAAGTTGGCAAAAGCCAAATGATGCCCAGCCACAGAGGTCAAGTGAGGACAACACAAAACAGTAGAGCAGACCCTAAAGCCAAAGGCTTGAACATGCACAATGGCAAGCTCCATGTCAGCAGAGTTTTGAAGAATGTTGCAGGGCTGGGCAGATTGTAGTTTAGATAATGCAGAGTTAGCAAGATATCTGATAAATAAAGACAAGTCAAAACATAAACAGCTTAGGGGCTTTTCTAAGCACTTCAGAGTCATTATAACTCAGTGGATATGTGCATAGCTTCACAATCAGACCTTAAGTCCCAGGCCTAACACTTAAATTTATATAATAGTTAACAAGTTACTTAATTTCCTTAAACCTCAATTGAACCACAGTTATCTTAGTGGTATCAAAGTAATAAAATAATCATAAGTTTGCTTTGAGCATTAAATAAAAATATGCATATATCATGCTGACTGATGGATTTTTTTTTTTTTTTTTTACTGCATGCTTGAGGATTACTTGGTCAACCTTGACTACACCCTAGTCTTTTAAGAAATCTTTCTGGTAACAGAGACCCATTGCTTGACCAAACTTTAGTCAGGCTTCTGGCCTTTTTCCTAGGTCCATCTGAGCTTCCTTATAAAATCTAGCATTAGCCAGAATACTGCTAAGTTAGTTTAGCCAGAGTCTCTTGTCTGCCCTATCTGATCATCTTCAGTATCTGATCAGGTTCTCCATGCTCTGCTGTCCCTGGGTAATACCTGATCATTTTGGGGTTTTAGCAGGAATCCAGTTAGGTGAGTTTAGGTAGAATTTCTCTTATTCCTGGTGTTTCCTCTTAGTGATTTTCTATCCACTGACTCTTACTTTTTTCTTCAGCAATAAATGCCCACTTGCAAAACAGATGTAGTAGAATATGCCTGTGATTTCAGCACTCAGAAGGTGAGCCAGGAGCATTACCACAAGTTTGAAGGAAGCCTGGGCTCTATAGTGATTTCAAGGCCAGTCTGAACCATAAAGTGAAACCCTGTCTCAATAAACACATACATACATACATACATACATACATATTTACAACTTTCCACTTCTCCATGCAACACTTTCATCCCAGTTCTGTATTGAAGCCTCATTTACTGCATTATAATAGTCATAAATAATATCTATATTTATACTGCCTCAGCTATTATCCAGCTCTAGTTTTCTTAGGCACTGGTTAGAATGAGCTGACATTTTCTGAAGAGCCATCTTATCTGTCTAGGAGGCCTGAGAGACTATGGTCTTTCATCTTCTGGTAAAACCTTTGTTTTTAATGAATTTAAGAATACATCAGGGTCTTTCTACCACATGGACTCTCTCAGACCAAATCCTGACTGAATCAGGAGTTAAGGCCTTGGCCTCAGCTGTGTGGTACCCTTCATTCTCTGAGCATCTAAATCCTAGGAGACGGTATATATCAGGAATGTCAACACTGTTTCTCCAAACGCGCCTCACCTTATATTTGGCATTGGTTTGCTAGCCAGTGAACTCTCAGGGTTGTGCACAAGGTCATACTTTGATTCAGCCCTGCTGCCTTCTCAAGAGATGCATGTTAGTCCGCAGGTGCCTGAGGCATTTTGTGTAGGGCATCTGTGTGCAAATTGCACTTGAGCACCACTATCAGCTGGCCTTGTTCCTAAGCCACTTCTCCCCACAGACAGATGAAGTCAACAACTCATATCATATTTATTCCTGAAGAAATCACATATTTTGTGACTTTTCCACTTAGGGACAGTGTAAATGTGATTTTGTAGCAATAGACTTTTATCTTTTTTGTATCATAAATTTAATGAAAGCTTTGAATTATCTCCCTACAAAACAAAATAAGCACAGATGCATATGCACACACCTTTCAATATATCACTGTCTTTATATTTATATTTTCTTACTAACAAAGTTTTATAATAAAAAGAATATATTCAAAGGGGAAAACATCAGTGCATAATGATACAAAATAAAAATAAAATTTTCCCTTTGTTTCCACTCTTCCTCTTCCCTATTCCTTAGAAGTAGCTACTATTAATAACTCCTGCCTTTAAAATACATACATATAAAAGATCAATGCTCTGAAAAAAGAAATTCAAGAAAATGGAAAAATATCCCTTGCTTACTAATAAGAAAAAACATTTTGAAAATTGCCATATTCCCCAAGTTATTACAGATTTAATGCAATCTCAATTAAAATGCCATTAGCATACCTCAAAGATCTAGAGAAAACATTTCTAAAATTCACCTGGAACCAGAAGAGACCTAAAATAGCAAAGGCAATCACGGGCAGGAGGCATCACAATCCCTGGCTTCAAATTAGACTATAAAGATACTGTGATAAAATTAGTATGGTACTGGAAGAACAAAACAAAAACCACCTGAGAATCAATGGAGCAGATTAGAAGATGCAGATACAACTACAAACACACTGAACCACCTTATCCTTGACAAAGGTACCAAACACATTCACTGGAAGAATGATAGCGTCTTCTATAAATGCTGCTGGAAAAACTGGCTTTCCACATGCTGAAGACCAAAACTAGGCTCATATCAATCACCACACAGACTGGTGAGATAGCTCATCTGACTAAGTAT
Source organism: Ctenomys sociabilis (assembly GCA_004027165.1). Classification (NCBI taxonomy): domain Eukaryota; kingdom Metazoa; phylum Chordata; class Mammalia; order Rodentia; family Ctenomyidae; genus Ctenomys; species Ctenomys sociabilis. The sequence continues at coordinate 9,414 of PVKA01011734.1, read as the reverse complement.
CTGCTTTGGCACAGAGACCAGGGTTGGATCCCTGGTCCCCTATACTGTGCTGGCCTCTCACCCGGGTGCTCTGAGCCTGTGAGCATGGTGACACATGCTGTAATCCCAGCACTAGGAAGACTGAAATCAGGAGGATCACTAGGAGTCCAAGCTGCATGGTAAAACCCTATATCAAATACATAAATCACCACACATCAAAGTCAAATGGATCAAAGTTCTAACTATTAAAACAGAAACATTGAATCTTCTAGAAAAGAAAGTAGAAATCTTGAAGACATAAGGATAGTCAGAGTTTATTAACAAGCACCAAACTGCTTGAAAAATACTTCAAAGATCAACAACTGTGATCTCATATTAAAAAGTTTATGCATATGCAAAGAAATCAATAATAGAGTGAAAATAAAACCCATAAATTGGAAAAAAATTAGCCAACTGTTCCTCTGACAACTTCTGTCTAGAATATATAAAGGATTTTAAAATATCAGATTCCCAGATTCAAAGACCTAATCCAAAATGATATCTGAGATGAAGAAATACAAATAGAAAATAAATATATGAAAAAAATGTTCAATATCATTGATCATCAGAGATACATAAATTAAAACAGCACTGGGAGTCCATCTCACCCTGGGAGAATGACTGTTATAACAACTAGACCAATAACAAATGCTGGTGGTGCTGTAGGGGAAAAAAACCTTCTTCACTCTTGATGGGAGTTTAGTCTGGTACAGCCACTGTGGAAATCAGTGTGGAGATTTCAAAACAACTTGGATTAGAGATCTCATTCAACCCTGCTATTTTCTTTTTTTTGTAATTTTCCCAAAAAATTAAAAACATCATATTACAGTGATATATGTGCACCCATGTTAATGGCAGCAAAATGTATAATAGCTAAATTTTTTATAGCTAAATTTTGGGAACAATACATATGCCCATCAAATGTCCACTGAGGAATGGATTAAAAAAAGATGTGGTATTTTTATACAGTGGAACATTACTTGGCTATCAAGAAAAACTTGAGGCTTTTATAGGTAAATGGATGTAAACTAGAGACCATTCTCATAAGTGAAATAAATCAGGCCCATGTGTGTAAACATTGTATTTATACTTAGTGTATGAAACTGAAAGAATAAATAAAATCCAAAAGATGCAATAAGTATTGGGAAAGAGAAAGGAGAAAGAAGCAAGAGGAGAAAAAAAATATACATATACCACTAGAAAACTAGGAATATACTCCTAATTTCTATTAGTTCATTGGAAGGAACAGTTAGGGCTTATGTTGTCTGATCAATGTTGCATGACTATATCCAGTAATCTGAGCAACTGCTTTGAAGAAAATGATGTAATATAAAGCCATTATTAGTTTCTTATCATCTTGTCTTGAAATTTTGATTTTTGTTCTTTCTCTTTAAAATATTAAAAAAGAGAATAAAACACATACATACCTGTGCACTTGTATTTTATACATAAAAGGTGTCCTCATTTTTCTTAGTTAAAAAAAAAATACAAAGCCAGGAAATAGCGGGGTTGAATGAGATCTCTAATCCAAGTTGTTCAGGAATCCCTGCACTGATTTCCACAGTGCTTGTACCAGGACCAAACAACTTGAAATTGAAACATGCAAAGAGATCTGAATATTCAATGAGGCAAATTACACTGTTATGTTATTTCTAAAATTTTTTGTGAAAATATCAAAATCTCTCTTACTATTGATTATAAATGTGGGAGGAAACAAAGTAAATTATAGTATTACTGTTTAATACAGTGTAATTTAAAGCATCAGCAACATTGAGAATTAAATACAGCTTTGTGAAATGTTTATCAAGATTAGTTTTTATGATAGAACTTCACAACATAGAGTATTTTTTTTCTTTGTGCCTTGGTAAATTACCATATTTCTTCTGGATTAGCTTCCAATATTTCATTCTTTATACTTTTGATATCATAAAATAACATCAAGACTCCTTTCAGATGAAGAATCTTGCTGGCGTCACTTCCACTGGTGTAACTCACTCCTTTTTATCACAACCGCTTTCCTGGTCACGTGCCCTCTATTCCTTTGGCCCATATCTACAGCCTTTCATATGGCAACAATGTCAACATCCCCATTGCCAGCTGTTTCTTCTACAATTATTTATTTTCAATTTTAATTTATCTTCCAGTGTTATCTCTGTTTGATTTTGTGTCAGGCCTAATTTCCTCTTTAAATTACCCATTTTTGTAACATGTCACATGCACTTATCTTTGGTAGCAAAGACAGCACACCTGTATACTTTCAGTCTATGTCCAAACTGAATAAAACGTACTCAGTAACCAATCACTGACAGGCTTTGAAGAAAGTGTTAGGGAACAGTCAATGCTCACAAGAGGTACCTATTATTCATACAGTAATTTGTAGCCTGATGAGCTAGCAGGGAAGTTTATATTTAATGCAATAGCTGATAGTTAATATACTGTGATAACGGAATGTAAACTATGTTTTGGGGGAACTTATATTATTTAATTAGACCATGGTAACTAAAATCTGTTCATATTGGATACATGCAAAGCAAGACTTGTCTTGTGTGTATATATGTAAATTTATATACATTGAAGACAAATGAATCATATTGTATCTACCATGTTTCACTGTTTTAAATTTAATGTACCTCAGTTCTCTTTTCCTATGGCCACATACTATTTTATGGATACATCCACAATGATATTACCCTTCTCTGTTTATGGATATATAGAATTTCCTCTTTTGTGATAGCAACCGGTGTTACAATGAATATTCCTGTACATGCAACTTTGAACCTTTGTTCAAACACATCTTTATGACAGTGCCTAGAAGTGACTTTCTAAGCAAGAGGAATGTTTTTAAGTACTGATGCGAATCATTGTCCTCAAAATGCCTATATTATGTTATAGGCTCACCTATCTCATATGAAATTTCTAGTTTCACCAGACAAGGATCATCAAACTTTGTCACCTTAGTCTAATGACAAACTTAGAACATTTTGCTTATGATTCAAATGGGTTTCCTTTTTAGAAGATTTCTCCTTCTCTACCAATCAAGTTTAATAAAATGACAGTGCACTATTTTTGATGTGCATAGAATCTGTTATGGTGGGTATAGAGAGTAGTAGGAAGCAATTGGTATTTTGAATGGGACAAATCTTTGAGAACACAATGTGACATACCAAACATTTCTGGCTTACACCTACTACACCAGTAACTTTTCTGTACTTTATGATAATCAAAGGCATTCCACATATACCTTCAAATCTATCTTTGGGGTGAATTGATGGGTCAGATATTTCAGTCTTCTTATTAACATTTGACTATCACTCATGAGCCATTCTTTTTTTCTTTTCTTTTTTCTTTCTTTTTTTTTTTCTGCAGAACTAGGGATTGAACTCAGGCCCTTGCACTTGCCAGGAAAGCTGTTGTTCTACTGAGCCATCTCCATGGCCCCTCATCTAAAAACATTGAATATATTCTATGAAGACTGAGGCAATTGTCCTTTAAATTAAACAAATATTTATTGTTTAAAGAAGACACTGAGATGTAACTATGGAGGTCATTGTCCTCTGGTGGGAAAAAAACAGACATGGATATTATAACTTTATTCAAGTTACAACATGACCCAAATGAGCAGGTTAAAATGAGGATGCTACAGGGTTTGTTCTAACTGTAAAACCTTCTGAGCTAAGTGTTAGAAGTGAGTGTACAAGAATTTTCAAAGCCTAGACTACAGATACAAAATTGTATAAAAACTCATAAAAGAAAGATGTTGTTACAGGAAGAAAAGTCTTCATGAAAAAATCGTGTTGTGTCTTTAAGAATAAGTGGGATTTCAGAGGGTGGAGATGAAGAGAAAGACACTGTTGATCATGTCACCTTATGGCTGTATGTTCAGTCTCTCAAACAGAAGCAGTGCTAACATCCTTATGATCAGCGATATGAGCTACCTCTGCATAAGGAGGAGTGGAGGTGTGGGTGGCATCCAGACATTCCTTGTGGAGCAGCTTGCTGCTCTGTGTGGCAAAATTGTTGGACTGCAGCATAGTCAATTCAGGATGAGACTTGAGAATGAAGTACAAACCAAATTGCTGAGTCTTTTGGGAAAACAATGACATAGGTCTTGCAATCCACCATTAAGCAACTAAAGTCCAATTTCCTAAATTACAAAATACTCTCACCATTGCTGAGAGGTGGAACTTAAAAATTTCTTGGAAAAAATGAGGCCGTGCGTATTGCTTTCTGACTTCAAGTAGGGGAAACTTATACTCACTGTCTCGCCCAAATATTTAATCCTTCTGACAGCATCAGGAAGGCTCCATCAGAGACTCAACTATCTGATTTGAACGCCTACTGATCTCCTTGAAAAAAGGAGTGTGGATTTCAGGGTGAGCGCCATCTACAAGGATCTGAGAGGAAATGTTATTAAGAGTAGGTGGTGAGGATTTAAACTGCTCAACGCAACCATATGGGGGCCTTTACAAACAGCAGCAATAGGGCCCAGGTCTGTTGATTTAAAAATAAATCACTCTCAGGTGATTCTAATGACCAACAAAATGGAAATCCACAGAATCCCAGTTAATCATTGAACAGGAGGCCTCTGGAAAAGAAGGAACAATTTGAGAATCCGTGAGCCCATTGAGTGTCACCTTGGCAGAACAGGACAGGAGATTTTTGGAGTTCAAAAAACTACATTTCCTTCCATCACTTGGTCCATATTCTATTGCCTTGTCTAGCTTACATGCCCCACAAATACAGGTTTAGAGGTATAGTTACATGATTAAATAGCCAAGAATCATCTCTATCCCTAAATCATTAGACCTACAGCTCTGTGATTTAAGAAAAGTATAATTAATCTCTACTTAGTACCATATAAAGGAAACCAATAGGCTCAGGGCAAGTGGGGGACACCAGAGACTACTTGTTATTTAGTCTGCGTGTTAGTGTTGACAGATGGATCCCAGCGTTGAATCATAATAAAGCAAGCCCATGTATAACATCTAATTTTTGCAGTCACATTAAATTGCTGTTTACTTCCCCAGCTGTTTATCTTTTCCTCTACTAAGAATGAATCTCTCATTTGTATAGCGCTTGGATGAATACTCATGTCTGCTTAACTGTCTTATAAAGCATTCCCAAATTTTTGATAGTGGCATCTACCAAAAATGCATGTTACCTTTTGCATATTAGAATATTAGACATATTAAGAATTTTTTGAAGAATTGAATTGTTTTTCAACTCTACTAGAAATGAGTTGTCATTTAAATCCTGTCAGTAACTGCTAACTTGGAAGGTACTACAAGAACAATAATCTACATAGGGCTGATAGGTGCAGGTGATATTCTGAGAGCCTCGTGTAATCAATACCAAATGACACAGATGGTTCCTGATGGTCCTGCTTTCCTGCAGGGACTTCTCTCCCCAAAGGACAGCAAAAGTGACCCATGTAAGACCATGCACTGAGGGCAAGTACTGGTGGTTCCTGGTGCCAGATGAGAGATGCTGCATGGTAGAGGAACGGAGCTGGCTGGGTTTCACTGGAACGAAGGACTTCATCCACAAAACAAGCCTTACTGGAACTCACAGAGGAAGGGGCCTCACTCATGAGTAGCTTACTACTCAGTGTGAAGAACTCATTCATTGAGCAAGCCCTTTCAGAGAACAGTGTCAGCTACAGAAAAAATTGTCTTTCCTTTCAGCTTTCCTTCCTACTTGCCTTCCTCCCTCTGGCTCTCCCTGCCTGCCTGCTTGTCTTTCTTCTTTTCCTATGACACCTCAAGGGGCTAATGTTAAAATGATGAACTAAACTTCAATCAAATATTGTGGTGAGGGAATTTTTTTTTTTCAGAACTGGGGATTGAACTCAGGCCCTTATGCTTGCCAGGGAAGCACTTATTCCATTGAGTCATCTCCCCGGCCCTTGGGAATTCTTAAACTTGGACCCAGTCCACATTCTATAGACACACCTTGGAACTGGTGGACAAGCTTCAGAGTCATTAGATGTGGATGGGGAAAAGTGCTTCATTATTCTCACCAATCTCTTGCTGAAATCTAGCATTTGACTCTTTAGCAATGACCCACAGCAGTGTTAAGGGGACTTGGGTCTCTGTTACCAAAACAAAACATAAACTTGTGGCTGTGTTTTTGTAGACAGCTCAAAAAAATTAATTGTGCTCATCAGTAGTCAAAAATTATAATAGGTTTTAGTCCCACCATCCGATTTTTTCTTTAACATGTTAATGAAGAAGCACTGTAGCTATGTTATAAATTTATATCTTAACATTTTTAGATAATTTGTTTTTGTGCATTTGATGTCATGTCTCAAAACAATAGTCTTGTTCCAGTTAGCACTTACTCCACCAAAAAGCTATATCCCAAACCCTATATTTTAACACTTTAATAATTTAATTTCAGTAGATTGAGTTTATTTATACTCCTATGTTTTATTTTATGCATTTAAAAATCTTATTCTGAGAATAAGGTCATAGGCTTCACTACATACCAAAAGCTAACTCTGGCACAAAAGGGTTATGAATCCACATCCTGGGAAATGAAGTCACACTAGACCTTAAAGATACATTACAAATATGTGAAAAGTCCGAGAACGAGGTATCAAAAGAAGCCATGGTCCCCGTGTCAGCCCAGAGAGATCCACCCAGGTTCTGCTTCTCCCATTGAATATGATGCTCTTTGGCAGCCAACAATCTATTAAACAAACAAACAAACAAGAAAAGCTTTTTGTCCTAGATATAGAACCCAGAGCTTTCCCACTGAACTGTATCCCAGCCCTTTTTCATTTTGAGCCAGGGTCCTGCTAAATTGTTAAATTTCCCAGGCTGGGCTCAAATTTGCAATACTTAGCGTCCCAGAATACTGGGATTACAGGTGTGTGCCTCCATACTTGGCCAAGAAAATATTAACAAAACATCTTTTCTCTACTAGGCCCCATTGAGCAATGGAAATACTGCATTCCTGATTGCCAGTCTAGCAAAGGAAGTTAGAACAAACAATCTACACATGAGGAAACACAATACCCAGTTAGAGGTCAGAGCCCTGAGAAAAGTTGACCAGCATGAGAGGATAAAGAAAGACTTCCTGGGCCTGCTCGTGACACCTGGGCCATGAAGGGTCTCTCTACATAGGTGACATTTTCACTGAGTCCTAGAGGAGGAGATCTACAGGAGGTGAATTTAGCACACAGTTCAAAGATCCCTAAGATGGAAACAAGTAAACACTCAGTCTCCTTGAATCCAAGAACCCAGATCTTTTAAATGGTGGTCGTTGTTACCCTGCCATACGTTAATTTGGAGAACAAACAAATCACCGGAATCAGAAGAGGAGTGGTTTGAAGGCCAGAGGCACACAAAAATCAGAAACACAGCTGAGACGTGGATTAAGTGCCCAAGTATATGCCTGTGAGGACCTTGCATGTGTAATGTGTCTCTTCGTGTCCGGGTGACCCTAAACCTTTTTAGTCCAGTTTACCACCATCTGCCTTTCATACAATTCATTTCTGTTATTAGTGGTCCCTCCTCACTCCTGGAGGCCATCTCTAAATATTTTTTTACCTGACACTACTGGAGCCTTGCCCTTCTGATTCTTTGGGGGTTAAAGCAGTCAAGCAACCTTTTAACTATAGATGGGAGATTTAGCTATTTGCCTCCAATTCATATCTCAGCTTTCCTTTGGAAGCTACTCGATAGTCATAAGAATACTGCTTAATACATCTTTCCCCAGCCAGGTCTAGAAAAAGCAATTTGCTTTGTTTTGCCCTTCCACGTCTGACCTGTAGAAAGATGAGTATCTTTCTTGGTGAAAAATAACACCAAACCTCCTATCCGGCAGCAGCCTCAAAAAAAAGAAAGAAAAAGTGAAGATATAGGGAGGAGAAGAAAGAAAGGGGAGGGCAGGGGAGGGAAGGAGAGGGGAAGGTAAGGAAGGGAAAGGAAGGGAGGAGAGGGGAGGGGAAGGGAGGGGAATAAGAAAGTCTGGTCAGCAGGAGCCTGGACCTTGAAATCAGTTGTTGGAAATTCCAGATCTAACTCCACCACTTCAAAACCCCATTTGGTTTTATTCTGTATTCTTTAGTCTCTCTGTTTTCCTATCTATAAAATGACAGTGTTAGAAGAGATGACTTATAAAGCCTCTTATAGGTTCATGCCTGTAATCCCAGCACTTGGAAGGCTCAGGTAAGAGGACTGCCATGAGTTCAAGTACCTGCCTGTTACATTTCTAGAATGCATGTGTTTCAGTCTAATTACAATAGGTCCCAGGTACTAGGCGGAACATTCCAGCAACACAATGCTAGAAAGTGATGAGTCATCTCAGCTCACGAAGCAGCCAAATTCTCCTTGGAGAGGCACAAGCCACAAGGAGCCTGGTCTCTGCTAATCCTTGAGTTGCCAAGTTAGCCCTGAATTATTTCTACAAGAGAAATATAAATTCTATCATGGGGGCTTGGAATGTAACTCAGTGAAAGAGCACTTGCTTAAAACAAATGAAGCTACAGGTTCAGGCCCCAACACCTGTTTTTGTCTGTCACATGCCAACCATTCTAATCCAATGAATAAATACACACAAGACTGTTTCTCTTGGTCAAATAGTATCACAGTGCAAAACATGCCCTAGTGATCAAAATGGCCTGCATCACAACTACTTCTGTGAATCAAAGGATTTACCTGGAAACCGAATTCCTGTCATCGCCTCACTTTTCCTTCCCACTCTCTGCCACTCAGAACGTATCAGGGATGGCAGAGCTTGCCTAGCAAGTTTCGAAATGACCTGACAAGGAGGAGGAAATGAAAGATTTTCTCACATAAATTGCTTCATCCTGGAGCCTGCTTTACTGTTGAGTGACTCCTGGGTTGGGTTTAAAACACAATGGGTAGCAATTGTTCTAGAGAACTGTCATCTACCTGGAAATTTTAACTTCCTATTGAACACATAAACGACCCAGAGCAGCACTTGAAAGTGACCCAGTTCCTACTGCCACCTTTGCAGAAAGATTTGTGAAGCAGTGGCCTAATACATCTCAATGTTGGCTGTTAACCTGTAGTGCTGTAGTGGTGGCCCAAACAGAGCAAGCCCCTGTTGCTGCACAGTTGTAACTCTTGTAAGGTTTTGCTTAAGAGCCTGTTATTTAAACCCAGTTTTGAGGGGCTGGGGAGATGGTTCAGTGAAATAAGTGCTTCCCTGGCAAGTGCAAGGGCCTGAGGAAAAATGAAAAATAGAAGATACTAGATCAAAGGAGAGGACAGAAATAGAAGAGAAAAATTATATTAAAAATAATAAAAACTTAAATGGAAAAAATAAAAAAGAAGGGAAAACTTTTTAGAAAACAAGGAAGAAAGACAAAGAACAATTCCCCACACCCCAATAAACTAGTAAAAAAAAGAATGAGGAAAGGAAAAA